>JAMKCH010049723.1:0-10842 GCA_023653785.1 Ophioderma brevispina | reverse complement strand
TCATTCGTTGTGTGGCCAGGGTAGGACAAATTTAACCACCCAATTAGCACCCAACACCAACAAACTGATATTTTGCCGGATTGTTTGTATCCGAATTGACATTATGTGTGTATAAGGGCACCAAACTAATAATTATTCCGTGCATATTCAAAAATGTCAGAGCCCAGCACGGACGACTGGTTTTGAAGGCTTCACCCCCTTGATTAAGATGAATAGGGAGGATGAACAGTTTATCTTTGAAGTAACAGAATTGAAACATCTCCTTCTTTCTCATATTCTCTGGTATGATCAAATGTTGACTCAGCATTCCCAATGTCTTCATGGTGGTTTACGCTGACTTGACGGCTCCGGACGAGGGGCATTCGAAAACAGAATAAAGGTCAAAGAAAACTATGGCGAGCCAAATTAGCATATTCTCATGCTGTGGGTAAATCACTGACCTTACACATGGATAGCGGGCTGCCGCACCGTTGAATAGTCGCCGATTGAAACCACGGTAAGTTGCATTTTGCCCTTCTAATATGGCTTAACTTTATTGTCCAAGTAAAGGAATTTTTTGTATAACAATAGAACCCCCCCACTGCTGTCCGAATATGATGCACTAGCAGGTGTAAGCATTATTTCCCGCCACATTGTGAAGGGGACCAAAAAACAACTTCCGTTGTTTCAAATCGGACGACTCGATCCCGCTATCCATGTGTAGAGGAAAGTGGAGGCCGGGTCGATGGGGGTTGGGGGTGGGGGGGGGGAGGGTAAATGCATTTCGTTGATGTAGCATCATAAAATGTTAATTTTCTAGAGCATGATATTTATATCATGTTTATAAATTAAAACTTGCTTGCCGAGAATTGCCCAGTTGTAATAGGTGAATGTACCACACCAGGCTATGAGTTATAAACAATCCCCGTGGGACAATGATGATGAACATGTTGTTATTGTGTTTTATTCACAAAACCCTTAATTCACTGCCTTCACACTGGTTTTGAACGAACTAAGTCTGTTCAATTGTTGCGCTGCGTCGGCCCACCCGTTATAACAATGGCCTTCTTACTTCTCAGTTCTTGATGAGTTCGAGCAAAGTTGATGATATTGTAATATTCTGGCCAATTGGTCATTCTCGATGACTTCAATGTTCATGTTGATAATCACTCTACATGCTGATTAGAACGTTCTTATCCACTTTGGGTACCCAAGATAAAGTATCGACACAGTTCCGCGAACTATGCGGGATAGGTTCCAATTTTGCTGCATATCTGAGGTACCAAAAAGTATCCACTAGCGGGTACTTATTGGGATATGTTCAACTTTGCTACTCACTAGTGGATTACTATTCAGATACCAGGTATCTGAATGGTATCTACAAGCAAATGCTAGGTATGACATATTCCATGTGGTATCCGCTAGTAAAATCTGAAAGGTATCCACTGAACGGTATCCGCTATGGATACCTTTCAGATACTATTCAATACTAGGTATCCTGAAGAGTATCCGAAGAGCCTTTACAAGGAATAGATTGGCCATCTTGTTTACTGCCCGTAAATTGATATACCAAGTTCAAACTGCAACGTTCAGAATATTGTAGTAGTCTCTGCCATGTACTACTAGTCCTGCTAAGCCAAACTCCCACATTTTGTCTTTAACATTGGGGTCCAGCGATGTTCCCAATACTATGGCAGGACAGTATTCGATACTAGTACGGATTATCCGATACTAGTAGCGGGCTAGTATCAGATACTGCTACTTGTAAAATAGCAGATACGTTTCCGATACTATCGCAGAACCATGATCATACAGGGTGTCTCAAAACAACGAAAACCCTCAAAGTGCCTCTATTTCACGCGTGAATACAAAAGTAAGCTATACATATTAATACACATCTGAACCAAGTGCATTCATTAGGTTTTCCGACACCGAAAGATCTTTCCAATAAGATGCATATTGATTGAGTTATGGCCGATTGAAATTTGTACCACTTTTTCATTTTATAACGGATTTTTACTCTTTCAGTAGTCTTTAGACAATACCATCGCCAAGCTAATTCGTTTGTTCATGATTTCTTTTGTTTTTGCGACAAAGGTCATACTAAGGGTGCTAGGACCACCTCCTTTTCACCCCAGAACTAAACAAACCAACTTTTTTTAGTGTTCCTTTTATGACCCCAAAACATAATAAGGATGTTCCCAAAATTTTAAATGGCCCCAAGGGGTTTCTTCAGATGGTCGGTCCCAAGATGCCCCAAAATATGTGTTTTTCACTAATAATTAAAACAGAATAAAACCCTTAATGTCAAGAAAATCACAAGAGCACATATTAGGTCATAATTAACATATCTGTGCCTAAATAATTTTCTTCACCTGTTTTAAAAAAATTCAAAATGGCGTCCAAAATGGCCGCAGAATAGCGTTTTTCACTAAAACTTATTATCAACAAGTTATTAAAAACTTAATTGTTCAATAATATCCAATGAGATGAAAGTATCAGGTGATAATGAATCCATCTGTGCCTACATTACTGTCATTCACATATTTTAAATCAAATGGCGTTCCAAAATGGCTGCCGGAAAGAGTTTTTTTTTACTATAATGCTTGAAAACAAGAGGTATAAACCGTAATTGTCGAGAGGGTTCAATGAGTTTCAGATGATAAAGAATACATCTGTACCTAAATAATTTCTTCACATGTTTAAAATACAAAGTGGAATTCAAAATGGCTGCAAAATGGGCCAAAATGGCCGCCAATTGGGATTTTCCCCATTACAATGCGTCACAACAAAAAATACACCTACTATAACAGGACTCATTACAGAGAACATATCTACAGAAAAGGATATATAATATATATGTATACGTATAAGCTTATGTGTTGGTTAAGGGGATTCGCTGTTCTTAGCACTAATTAATAATTAGGGGGAAATTTTGTTTCCCCTGAACGGTAATCTTTTGTTTGCGCTTTATTTCCGTCAAAGGATTGAATCTTATTTATGCAATTAAAGTAATCCCACTAGACTAACAAAGATATGAGTATTATTAATCTAATAAAATAAGAGCTCATTATAGCCTAATGAATAATCAAATTTCCCCTAAGTGTCATTGTAAAGTAATTATTACATTATGTATACATATAATGGTTTACATTGCTATTTACTATATATTATAGCTTTTATTTGGGTAGTTTTCTTGTCACAACCAGGGTTTTTGAGCTTGATTTTTATCACAATTGAGGTATTTTAAGTAAAATGGTGGGCAAGAACAGATTCTTAAATAAAATGTGGGGGTCTCTTGAACTTAATAGGCCTTAAAATGGCTCGTGGAACGTGAAAATCTGCCTGAACATGAGGGTCTTATGGGCTGGGCGCACATACCCATACCACTTGTTCAATGTGAGCAATCCCCCGGGCCCTACAGTAGCTTAGTAACAGTCAAGTTGTAGAGTCAGAGATACCAACGGTACTCGCCCTCCAGGAAGTCGCCTGCACTGAATAAGTAGAACCACCAGCAAACTTGCTCGAACTTTGCAATAGAAATAACCCCTGCCTTTGAACGCATCCGACGGACAAGAATATTAGAAGTCATTATTTGAAATGGAAAGGAGGGCGCAAGCCTGCATCCATCGTCATGGTCTTCGAGGCAGCAAAGTGGGGTGGAGTGGGGGTGGGGGGCATAGCATCTCGGTTACAAAGAATGATGCAAGATCTTAGAATTTCTAATATTTAAATACCTTTTCAAGGTATCAGCTAGAACTGGTCTTTGTCGCAAGCACAAAAGAAATCATGAACGAGAATGTGCTTGGAGAAGGTTATTGTCTAAAGGCGCTTAGACAGTACCCATGGCCAGTAACAAATCCGTGGATAAAATTAAAAAGTGGTACAATTTTTTAATCGGCCATAACTCGGTCACTATGTGTCCTTTTGGAAAGATCTTGGAAGACACCCGGGTTATTAGACAAAATGTGCATGTGAAAACCTCCCGATACTGTTTTAGCATATCGGATACTGTCCCGAAACCTGCCTATATTTTGATAAAGGTACTTAGGGCTTTTGGTCCCTAAAACTCGGTTGATGAATGATTTTGTTAACGAACTGTCTTTTGGATCCTCTGTTGGTAGTACACCCAATTTCACATAGCAGGATCATCACTTTGTCATGTGATCTGGTTCCTATGTTAAAACCATTGAAGTTGTAAAAAAAACTCGCGCGTGATTTTCGTTAATCTCGACATGGACGATTGAATACTCTCCTCAGGTGATCGTCTTTGTGCAGTCCTTGTCGATTGTGATGATGCCCGATTTAACCTTTGTGATTATTATGAAACCATAAAATCTTTTATGTCTGGATGAAACTTTCCCTCTTGTCCACGACGGAGCATAAAATCGGGGCTCGCCTTGTACAATAGGAAGATCCATCGGGGGGGGAGGCGGGTTCCGAGGCGTCTGAGCTTAGAGTCGCAAATCACGTTCTGAGGAAGGAAGGACTATGATTCGCTACTGTTTTAGAAAAGATAAACTCAGTAACAACTCATTGTTGATGCTAAACGTGACCTTTTCTAACAAAGTTCTTTCCAGTAGTACTAAGGAATGTCATAACACTAAAACGTCTTTTGAATTTCATCTTCAACGGCTTTGCCCCAGCGCTATAACTTGACGCTGATCTGCAAACGATTTCCTAATTTTCTGTGTAAGGTTGAAAAGATTAGGTACAGTGTTTTTTTAAGATCAATTTTAAATCCACCTCTCTGACTGAAGTTGCTGAAATTATTGGCCAAATGTCCCCAATCTATTACCTATCATCATCATCGGATAGAAAAACAGTTCTTTTTTGAAAGGCATAATTTCTCACCTTTGGAACATTCTCTTTGGATCAATGGGTCCTTTAAGAGCTTGTACGCCCTATTGCCAAGATCAATTCATTGTCAAATGATTGAGAAGGCCGCATCACATCAGGCAATACAGCAATGTTGGGCGTTCATGATCTTGGTGAGCCATTGAATCTCTCAATACAAAGCTCACTATTCAATTCTACTGAGAAGGAACTTTACTCAGTTAGAAATTACATCCTCCAAGCCTTCGATACCATGATCATGATATTTTGATTAAAAGGCTTGGAACCCGTTTTGGTATCACATGCACTACTCATTTTGCCTGGTTCAGATCATATCTCACTTACCGTAGTACCCCACCCGAGTGATGTTAACAAGAAATGTCCAAGCAGCATATAATTTTTAACTTTGTTCCTCATTGGCTCCAAGTAGGCACACAAGGTTTCAAATGTATACTTCATTCCATCAGTGAAATTATAGGGATCATGATCTTAACTTTCAACTGTAGTTGATGATGGCTCGCAAATTCGGTTAATCCACAGATTCCGGTGATTGTGAGCATGTTTTTTTTTTTCGAAAACATCCAAGCCTGTATATCTGACATAACAACCTGATGTCCAAAACAGCTGCCTTTCAGCTGCGCTGGCGGCCCCACAAAAAACTTAAAACCTTTATAACTGAAAGCCTTTTTAAAAATCGCAATCCTTGCAACAATATACCTTTTATAACGTCAAGTTTTTTCGACATCCATAAAATGAATCACATCTAGTACAGACACAGTACAGCATTTTCCTGTATTGTCAGAAACAGAAACATTCTTACTGGAACATTGTTTCGGGCAGAGGCATCTATAAATTAATCTTAAATGCTGTTTAGCAGGTCTGCAAATAAAGGAATCGGTTTTAGCGTACATCAGACACCCGATGGCGCCGTGGCAATAGAATATTTAACGGAAGACTCCCCAATTACTCGGATCATGTCCACCAGCAATACGGTTAGCGAGCCATCAGGCGTTAGGCATATCCTGCTTTAGAATAAATTAGCTATTGCGATTCCTTTGTTTGCAGGACTCTGGTATTATCATTGGTTCAAATACGTAACTGATTTTTAGTTCATCAAAGATAATCTTTACATAAAAACTTTAAACCAACATTAGGTGTGAAGATCCTGAAAGAAATTGGCGCAAAATGTTTTTAAAAAAAGATTTTAGGCTATATTTATCTGAAAAGAACCAATCGTTTGTTTTGAATAGCGTGGACCAAAATAAGCTGTTTTCTTCCATCTGAACATGTTTTTTTGTTGTTTGCTTTCTCTTGAAACATAAATTGAACACGTTCTTTTTTCAATTATACACTTTTTTTACACTATTTTTTGGACTGATATTCAGAAAAGAAAAGATAATGATATAAATAATAAAATAACTACAAAAATAAATAATGTCATGCAAAAACATACGATACGGCCCTTTAATAGACAAAAGGCGAACGCAAGAACGTAACTTTCAAAAACGTATAGTTTTGCTAATATACACATACCCTGGGGGCACGGTTCAATGTCCAGTTCTTTGGTTCTACCATAACCTTGAGTTCCAAAAATATCTACACCTCCCTGACAAAAATATATCTATAACATCAGGGTCTTTTATTTGTGTGTCATTCCAAAAAAGTAGTTAGTGCGTGCTTACAAACATTTCAATTGGAATTTCACTCCCCCATTCCATCACTTATATAATCTTATGAGTTACTTCTTCTTTAATAGTACTGATGATTCTTTACGATCTGACCGGGATAAGTGACACACATGCCTAACTCTACATAAACGTTTTTTAGAGGCAAAAAGGAATCTTAAGACTTTGGAAACAAAGTATCAAAAGCGCGGGTTTCTCCAATAAAAAAAGAAACAAAAGGCTTATTAAGTCCATCGTCAAGCAATGGCTATGGCTGCCATCCTCTCAAGACCTAGACATACGTGGGAGCTTTTTCAAATGTAACAAAATTTACTTAAAAAAAACAAAGAAATTTCCAAACATTTAGGTTTCAAACCTGAAATGATAACATTTCAATAACCCCGTATGTGTAAACGGCAATAGTTTGTAATAAACCCAGCCCGGAGTGGTTTTTATCACTACAACCTCCAGTTCATGCTAATTTAACCACAAGAGAGTACAACACATCAGAGTTGATTTCCATTCACAATGCCACGCTGTTGAAGACCAATCAGCACACACCTTTGTAGCAATAGTATAAGTCCATAATGTTCAGGTAATAAGTTGATTTTAACACATTCTTTTGTGCTTCCTGAGAGCTTTAGTCTATCAGGTGAAGGAATAAATTTTGTTGAAATTGCATGTTTACTTTCATCGGTGTCACTGACCACTCATATTTCTTCCTTAGAAAATAAACACGGCAGTAAACTATAATAATTGAGCCCAGAGCTTATATTTAAACTAATGGGAATATTTTAATTTCCTTTTTAACAGAATGGCTGAAAGATTAGATACATTGTATTTTTTATCTTTTGCCTCAAATGTTCTTATCTACTATCCTCTATTTTAACACCTAAGGGGGGAGTCATATGCCACCTACCCATGTTTTAAACAGCGAAATTAGTTTATCGCTCAAGATTTATGAAATTGCCCTAATTCTTTTGTATTTTGTGAAAAATTGATTCTAGGAATGTAATTCGTTCGCCCCATGGCCTTTTTATGCTAATACATTAAGTAGTACGATGGCGCGATTCAAATTGTTTTGCCCGATTTTCAGTTTTTCCTTTTCCTGTTATTGGTTGTGTTGAGCTACTACGCCAGCAATGACCGAAGTTTGGGTGATAAACAAACAAAAAACGCAATGTTTTTTTTATATACCAACGGTAAGTCATAACTTATACTCTTAATAATATCTATTATTAATGTGTATTTTTCTTCTATCCATTCCCCACCCTTTTTTGTTGTTTTTGTTTAAAAACTGTGTATTGGATATTTAATTTATCCCAATGACAGAACTCGTAATATACATGACATGCCTTTTGACCATTGTGTCGAAGTGGCTTGAGCCTTCCTGAAAGTAAATAAACCAATAGTATTCGATTATAAAATTGTTCCAATTTGTTCTTTGGTTTTGTTTAAGTGGTTACGGGTCAAACATACCTAACTCATCCCCCTCGCAACAAACATGTAATCAAGGCGGTTTTTCAAATCAAGAAGATTGTGGGTTTGTGAAACTTTGAAAAAAAAGTTGGCGATTGTATGTTGCAGTGGAAACTTTGAAAAATACACATTGCTATTAAATCTATACCCCAAATATTTCTTACAGTATTATTTACAAAGAATGTTCTCCGAGGGATTGGAAGGCAAAAACGGAAGAGAGAAAAGAAATGAAGACGGACATATCCTGTAGCCTATATCTATCTACAACTGTTAAACTAACCTGTAACAAAAAAACAGAAGGCATTTTGACTCGCATCTGGGACTCACTACTCACTACATGCAGACGTAAATAACTGGAGCCGTAAATACGAAACCATTGGCAGGATGTAAATAACGGCGTAAAATCTCAGCTTCATCAGCTCAAACTTATTGTTGTTTTTTGTTGACTTGTTTAAAAACAATATCAGAATTAAAAAAAACGTTATTAACAAACAATCTCTGACCAAATTTTCCCGTTGTAGCTATGGCAGCACTAACAACGTTGTATTTCCGTTCGCTACGGTTGTAAAAAGTTATTTTCGCAAACAATTTGAGAAAAAGGCAATAAACAAAGGGAACACGTGAAGAAATAAAGAGTTAAAAAAATGTACAACCGTTGAATACACTTTGTTTTATATGGTAATGTACACATTCTAATGTCCACCAATTACTTATTGTTATCATTATGACACTAATACATGTACCTTAACATCGATTCGAAACCGGACCCTTATGATACAAGTCCAAACCTTATCCACTACACTAGAAGACTTTACTGATAGCAGAATGCTAAATTAAATTATAAATATGTGGGTCTACTTTTTAAAATTAACTAATATAATACAAAAAGGAGGAAAAGAGTTTTTAAACTATTTTTAAAAATGATAGGGAAATAAGATTTCATTTTTCAATCGACGTTACTTACGACGTTATTTACACATTTTCTAGGTAAAACGATTTGTCATAGGTCGATTCTACATTAAAAACAAGTAAGTTACAAAAGAACGTAATATTCGGAAAATATAATACGGGGTCAGCGTATAAATACCTACTTTTTTTCAACAATGTGTAGTATTATTTTAGCCACTGTTTTATTTACTTTTTCTGCTTCCAATTGTAAGATTTATGTTTTAGGTGTAGGTAATAAAGCTTGAAAATTATTGAAAATTGGGGTTACCGTAATTTAAAAGGTAAAGTCTGGCCTAAATTAGACCCTTTTTAACAGTGTCACCCGTCTTATTAATTACCGAACCCTACGATGGGAGCACTGGGTCTACCAGTCGATTACTTTCCTCCGCTGTGTACTACACGCGTCATTTATTTGCAGCACTATTCGCTATAACCTCATTTATAAAGTTTTATGGTTTATTCCGTATTTTTGACGCACAAAGTATGACACTCGACTGGCGGAATTTCTAGGATAAATTGAATTTTTTGAGAGGGAGGGAAATCCTAAAAAATTGGGTAAAATTAGCCCAAAATCCGACAGTTTCTTGGTTCCAAAAGTAACATTTTGGAAATTTTAGGTCTTTTCTGTAGAGTGAGGCAAATGGGATAGAGGGGATCATTGTCCATTGTGTTTTCCACTGTGTACTACAACGCATCATCAGCACTATATCCTAGAGCCTCAAGATCATGGTTTATTCCTATTTTGACACGCAAGGGTCCCATGACACTGACATGGTGGGACTGACTCTCGGCGATAAAGTGGTTGTTGAGAGGTAGAGGGGGTCGTGAAAGTGAACATTTCCAAATGTCTAGGTTTCTTTGTAGGTGAGGCATGGGATAGAAGAGCAAAGCTTCGTGGGTTTGAGGCATCTTACTCATGACAATCTTGTTGCCACCACTGGAGTTAGTGAGACAGAGAAGAGGAAGAACCTTCAAATTTATGTATAGATCCCATATTCTGAGTAATAGCACTTTTAATCCTAATTGACCTACTCTCACAATGTTTCAGTGACTATTTTTTAAATTGGTAGGATGTCTTTTCAGAAGATGTGTGGGAGCTATTTTATCTGAAAAAGAAAAAAAATACAATTAATTTTCACATTACGTTTGTAAAAATATATGAAAGACCTCTTACTTTTTACAGTACACTTATATCACATACTAACTATTCTGTATTTTGACTATGTCAAAGGAAAATATCCGAAATTAGCTTTGCAACTATTGAGGTGACAAAGTAGAAAATTTTTTTTCGGGGGCTGACAAACACCATAAACGAATCGTGCTTTTCGCCATCGAGATAATATATGTGGATACTTAAAGTAATAACGCTTATCAGAAACATCGAAAAATCCTTTTTGGTCCTTATTTAAAGCCAAATAATAAAATTCATTTTTGTTGCTGATTTGGTGTTTTCTTAGAACCCTTCAAACTGTTAATGTGGTATGAATTTTGGATTTTCACCATGCTAAATTCAATATCACTTTACTAAGCTTACAAACGAACAGAAAAGTAAAAACGACGACGAAATAGCTAGCAAAAGAGGATTTCATAATTTAGTCGTAGGCCCCTATATTTGGTTGTGAATAAATAGTTTGCGTATTCAAGTAAGAACAAATTATCAGCCCCCTCAGATTTCAACTTGCCCCTTCCCCAATTGCAATTTCTAACAACGCCATCACCACCCCAGTAGCTATGAAAGGAATTTAGTGTGTGTGTGTGCGTGTGTGTATGTATGGTGTGTACGGGTGTGTGGTGTGTGTGTGTGTGTGTGTGCCATATTAGACACCAGCTGAAACAGTGGATTCACTGTGAGAATTGTTTTATAACACGTGGTGAAACCTAAGTTGCATAATCAACAATAGCCAATGTACATTTTGCAATTTGCCAATTACTATTG
>JAMKCH010049722.1:0-94799 GCA_023653785.1 Ophioderma brevispina | reverse complement strand
CATCCCTGTCTCACACCAACTACGACTTCGAACCAGTCAGTGATTTTTCCATTCACCACTACTGAGCATATTGTTTGCTCATACCTCTTTTCAATTAGGTCTACCAGCTTCTGTCACTCCATTGATCTTTAGCATTTCCAGAGTGCCTCTCTCCATATGGTATCAGGCTGCTGAAATCTACAAATTTCCAGTGTATAGGAATGAGTCTTTCGGTTGGCCTTCTCTACACTTGGCGACAATACATACACTCAGTAGTACCTCTTGAGCTTCTAAATCCACATTGCTCTTCTCCAAGTAGTCATCTAAGGTGTCCTGGATATGGTTCGGGATCATTCTTCAGAATACTTTCCTGGGATGGACAGTAAAAGTATTGCTCTATAGTTTGGTCGGATCTAGTTTCTCACCTTCTGTATACTGGAGTTATCAGGCCCTTGCCCCAGTCTTCTCACCTTCTGGGTTTGTCCTTAATATGGGTGAAGTATCACCTTATTGTTATCAATACTGTTCTTTCCAGATCATTAGGCAAAGATACAATACATGACATAGTAATTCAATGCATACTAGGTTTGTACTTTGTTTATGGAAAATATCAACCTTCACTCATACGTACTAGACCTTAGACCTTTCCATGCACATGCTCCCATTGTCTTTGTATCCTATGACATTGACTATCGCTGTTTGGTCCAAGACCGTGTACATTGGAGAAGCTATACCTATCATGGCACAATCTGCAATTCATTTCCTACAGATATGATGGCCTAAGAAAAATTTACATCAGAGGAAGAAAATGCCACAATTTTATTGGCCACTCACTGAGCAAATGATCAGTTTATCTCCTTTACCCAAAAGGCCTACAGAAGCCTGACAAACATCACACCAATTCTGTCAAAATGGGTGACAAAGCTTGAAAAGTTTAGATCAGTGAGGAACTTACTAAAACTGTAAATTTTTTCAGTGAGTAAAAACTTAAAGGATGCTTGGTTCTGATTTTATTTATCATGTTCTTTACTTGATATGAGAGCTTGGCACTTGCTTACACTCACCACCAACTTTTTTGTGGGGAACAAACTTTCAGTTTTTATGGTAGAAGCGATAATGCATATTGCAATGCTCTATTCACTACTGTGCTAATATTGATGGTTAACCATTAAAATGACAGTTTTTTATCTATCTTTAGAAGGAAATCCATTTGATGGTTGAAATTTCAGAACAACAATCATCTTTCATCTGATATACAATGATGATAATACTTGCAAATAATTTAATGGGGGTCTCAAAGATGATCGGAACAAGCACCTTTTTAAAACATCTTTCACAGAGATGATCCTACTCCAATAAAGCTTCTTGGAATTTTGTTGTTGTTTTGTTTCAATTTTTACTGAAAATACATAATTTGCTAATTTATGAGATAAATGAATGTTATGTAATTCATGTGGTCCACGGATAAGATCAGAGAATATGGGAGAGTTTTATTGACAATGATAAAAAATATATATAGTTACTGTATTTGAATGAGTGTTGACCCTAACATGGGTCTTTGAACAAGCACTAAAAGTGTACTCTACAAAGTGTCTTTCCCTATCCATAGCACCAATACCACCACCACCAGTAACACTACCCTCCATCCCACCTCTCAACAACCACCACCGCTACCCCACTACTCCTCCTCCCCATCCACTCCTAACCACCCCACTCCACCACCTCCACTCCCACCACCCCCACTCCACCACCACCACCCAGGTAAATGTCAACAGTGTAGCAGGTTCTCCATGGTCAACATGGTAGAGCTGTGCTTAACCATGGCCAACTGCGCTGGCCATGATTGGGACCAGTGGTCAACCCATTTGGGGGCGGGCATGGTGCCATGATTTGACCTGGTGTAAGCCATAGAAGTTTGAGAAATGGCACCAAAGTCCAACCTGTGGTTGAACATATGGTTGACCATAGTTGATCATGGTCAAAGCATGCTCAATGACCATGTGCAACCATTGTTAAATGACCATGCTTGACCATGGTCAACCATATAGGTTCATAGGTTGACCATGGTCAAAACATGGCCAAGTGCAGTTGGCCATGGTCTAGCACAGTTCTACCATGGTTGGCCATGGTGAACCATGCTAGCATGGTCGACATTCGCCGCTACCACTGCTGCTGCCACCACTGCAACCACCACCACCATCACAACAACAACAATGGCAACAAAACAATGACAACAAAACAACAAATACAACAGCAAATCATGAAAAACAGTTCAGTGAATAGCTTCCACATGCTACAGAACATTTTCCCCCATACTGGGCCTATTTTTGGTATCCTGTCATGGTATATTTTAGGAAGGCCCAACTTGGCACCATTCAACCTGCCCTGCAATTACACTGTAAAATCATTTATTGGGCCTCCATGACTTGTTGCTACCTTGATTTACCACTGCTTCGAGAATTACTACACCATTTATACTAGTGAAAAACCAAGCCAGGCAAGACTTGAGGTAGGTCCCACTGTTCTCATGATCTCATCAAGGAATGTTCCTACTGAGTGATGCCTACCTCTTGAAATGCTTTGATGTGCATGACGTGGGAATGTCAAGTCTGGAACAAAGTCAGACTTTACACCAGGGAGTACATGAGAAGAACATTAGTTAACAGTGAAAATATTTCTAAAAATAATGATGAGAAGTTATAGTAAACAAACACTTCCTTTGCTATTTCACTAGCTCTTGTCAGATTTCATACCGTGTTGTTCCAAATAATCGTCCCTGCCCTAATAAATGCCCCCCTACGATTTTTTGATAAAACAATTCAAGAACATGAGTTAAGCTTATGTAAATCACATGATTTAATGGCCGGGACTTTCCTTATCCGTATCATAATCGCTGTTGTGCACAGTTATATTAGTTTAATTAGTATGGAACTTTAACCTCGGGAGATGCGAAAACAGCGCCCCCTGCTCGTTCGTTTGTATTATTGGTAATCAGCGGAAAAAAGCGTGTGTAAGGTGATTTTTGCGGGATTTCTGACTTTCCATTTTTGACTGTAATAAACACCCTCCCTTTTGGAAAATGCACCGCCCCCGGGGCGTTTATTAGGAACAATACGGTATGTAAATTTTACAAAAAACTTCATTTTTGTTAGCAGTTAAACGAAGCATTTTGTGATCCTACACAGCTGTTTGAAAGTCTCATTTATTATGACAAAACCAGAATAAAACAAAAATTATAAACGGCGACACACATTTGACAACTAATTTGGATTATTTATACCACTGACTTCATTCTGTGTAAATTTTACAAAATTTCATTGCAGGCAAATATGATTTTTCTTAGAAATCTAGTTTAACACGTCTATCTAAGGGGAATTGGGGCCTAGTATCTCGGAAACGGATTGATGAACTATCATAAGTGTGGTACCAATGGATAGCTATGACCCTCCTGAGTCCATTGATACCAAAAAAAGTATAAACATGCCCTGTATGACGTCACAGTGACATCAAACATGGCGTCATACAAAAAATGAGAAAAATCTATAAAAAATCACGAAATTCATGGTTATTCCGCCATTTTTTCAAGCAAAAAAGTTTGGATTTTTGGCCAAAAATGCAAAAAAAAAAAAAAAAATCTACACAAAATTGCCAACAAAAATTCCTGGCTTTTCGCCATTTTTTCAAGCAATTAAAGTTGGATTTTTTGGCCAAAAATGCAAAAAATCTACAAAAAATTGAAAATTTATGGTTTTTCCGAATTTTCAAGCAAAAGTGGATTTTTTTGGCCCCCACCCGGGCCTTATAGGGTTAAATGAATGATTTGAGCTGGTAAGCAGACTTAGTCTCTCAATTGATCATATCCTCACAGGATCTAGGATGAGCAATGAGATAACGTCAGACTTAATCACCCAATGTCAGCTCTGTAAACTACTTTGAGGTACACTATTTTTGGGGTACACTATACAGTAGAAATAAATGCACAACAATTTTTCCAGATTGAAGGATTTTGGGAAAGTTCTTTGCCTTTAACGTGAGTGATGGTGGGTTTCATCTGCCATCATGTTGTTATTTTCAAATTACTTCAAATGGAATATGCACGAAAGATTAGGCCTGGCAAGCACTGCCATAGGACTACAATGTTTCTCATCAAGGTTTCTATAATCATAATTTTTGAAAGTATTTATTTTGTTAATTAGTATTTTTAGGCTGTTAACTCTAATTTTGAAAATTAGAAGGTAAAAACATCTAATGCTAGTGCCATTAAGGTGCTTGTTCCGATCATGTCTATTGTGTTCTCACTTGATTGATAGCCTGGCACTTGGCAACAGAGCCCCATCAAGTAACAGTGGGGAAACAAACTTGCGGTTTTGATGTGTTGGAGCAATAATGCATATTGCAAAGCCCATTCAATACTGTGCTATATGATGGTTAACCACTAAAACGGCAGTTTTTTTTTTTTTTTAAATCTTGGGAATGAAATGGATTTGAGGGCTCAAATTTCAGGACGATAAATGCTAAAAATACGGCCTTTCATCTGATATATCAAAACCGATACTACTTCCTTGTAAATCAGGGGGGTGCCAAAGACGATCGAACACACACCTTTAAAATTTACCATAGTAGGCCTACACTTTTGTCCAGCCAACGCGACGACAAACAGATCTAAATGCGAATAGAATTCAAACCGCAAAAAAACAACTCGTCGGACATGTATCCGACAATGTATATACATAGTAATATTCTGCCATACTACGGGAGTATACAAGTTACATTCCATCTAGCAATTTTTTTCTATCATCACATCTGGGATGTGTAAACATGAAAAATTGGGAGCCAAATTTATAACAGACATTACAGCGTTTTTATATTGAGCATCGTTTTTACCGGTGAGAAATTTCCCCGGTAAATAGTGTAGATAGTGGAGAGAGGGCAATTTCGACTGGAGCGAGCATTCGGGAAAAATAGCCGACTTCAGTGACCCCAAGTGAAATTTGCCCGGGTTAGAGATCATTCACGGGTCTTCATATTGCAATTCATTGTGGATTGACCCATGTACGGGGACTGCTAGCACAGTCTGTAATATAACGTTGTTGATTCATGATAATATTTCGCCCAAAATCTGACGGCAGTTAAGGACGAGGCTTATTTACTTCAGCACCAAGCATTACGCTACACAACGAACACGGCGTATTATAATGGCACCTAAAATTGTTTCGCTTCATCCATACATCAACTGTGAAATTGCTAAGCGACGCCGTTGCTTCAATGACCCAACCAATTTTCGGTTTCTCTACTGCATGCGCACTGATGCGGAGTGGGGTCCTTTTCTATGACGTGATCCGGTATGTTCTTGGGTAAAAATCCTTCAAAAACAAGGATGGTTGCCAGATGAGAATTTCCCCGGTAAAGAGCAATTCCGGAGAAGAAGGGCAGGAAAAATCGACGCGAACCGCGACCGGTTCGCCTGAAGGTTCGCCCCCAAACTACCCACTGCGAGAACCAAAACGGGTTCGCGCAAAATTGTCCACTCAAACGTAAAACGTGATATGTTCTTTTGTTTATTTCGACGAAAAATGAAAGATACTAAATTCACGTGTCAAAATAAGCGTCAAAGTAGTGAAAAATGTAAGTAAGTAATAATAACGTTTCCATTATCCAAAACAAATGCCGCGAAGCATTTCCACTTGCATGACTCACAGAATTATCAACAATGTTGCATTTTTGATCAACTATCGATTACAAACCGATACGGAACTTCAAAAGCTCGTTCCTCATTGGTTGTTATTTGTGCGTTATTCTACAAATCACTTTTCATGACAATGAGCACGTCTGCTCGCAATTGTGTGATGTATTGTAATGTCATTTCCAGAAATTTTGTTAATATTTTAGGCAACAATATGCATATTGTAGAAAAAAAGACAAAAGATATATTGTCCCACTTTGCTATGACCTATACGATAAATATTCAATGAAATTTTGGAGAAAAAAAAATTCGAAAAAAGTATTAAATAAAATCCTACCAGGGGTGGTATCGCGGAATGACTGTTTACGATCAAGCTTTTTTGACAGTGATCACACAGTGATGATATCTGAGCGGGGACGCATTCGTCGGAGTTTTGACAACAGTGTCTTGACAAAAAACGACTCATACTGGGAATTAAATAATTAATTGCAGCATTTCAATATGTCTGTCGTTGTCAAAATCAGTAGCAAAGGCCCGGCAAAGAAGTTAATATTGGGCCACACCCCTATGAATTCGGCAGCCGCAACAAAAAAACTGGCTGTTTAAAGGATGTGTGCCATGTGTGTGTGGTGGCAGAATACTGTATTAATCCCGCAAAGGCTACAGTAAATCAGTGGCCTAGAGAAATAACTTCTTACACTCTAAATACGAGGTACATGTGACGTTGTGTGTAGCACGCCGTGACGGAGATGTTGAAGGCAATATGCGTATGCCAAACAAACTTGTCAAATAAGAGCATCAATGATGCTGAGGCTTACTAGGGTTCTGTATTTTTATGCCACTTCTTCATACTTCATAAGGTTTGTTGGGGTCATTTATGTGAAGGTTGAGCCAATGGGAAAACGGTATATGGACTTGATACTTTTAGGTATAGTAGGGTTTGATTGTTTTTTTATGGTCCTGATGAGGCCACTGGGGTCATTCAAGGTCAAAGGAAGTTAGATGTGATGCTTTGTTTGTAAGGATATGATTCTTAGGGAGGGATTGATTGATGCGAAATAATTTCAGGTCATGATAATGTCCATTAGGGGTCATTTAAGTCTAAGGGTGTCATAATATCTTAAAGGTCATGATAAGTCATTAGGGTCATTTAAGGCCAAGGGTGTCAAGTGGGTAAATGCAAGTGTGACAAAGCTTGACGAGTGGTTCAGTTGTTGATGCTGAATAGACCAGTTTAACAGCAATGTTTGGAACTGTTAGGGCTTGGTATGCTTTAAATAGTCGGCCCCCCCCTTGCCTGACCTTTCACCGGGGCAATTGTATCGTTTAGAGTTTTAATGACTCTGGGCCATACGATTCGCAGGAATGGATGCGCAGCAACAAAAGAAGTGCCGTACGATGTTAACTGGTCTATAATTTGTAGGTATTGAAGTCATCAGGTCATGCAAGGTCAAAAACTGCCAATCTGAATGTTTATTCGTTCTTTGCACGTTTTTGCCATTTGTGTATCGAACTGGAACGTGATGGATCATATGCAAACATTCTGGTTCTCTCTAAATCAAACTTGCAAGAGGTGAATGCATGTTTTTGCAACAACTTTCGTTTATGTGTGATTTGGGTCTACTTGCAAATGACCAATTGGGCAAAGAACGAATGCAATTTGGGGATTGAAAAAGTTAAGTGATCGTGAAAATTGTGGCCCGTCTTGTTTTTATTGAAGGCTTTTTTGTGATGGCAAGCATTTCATCTTTTGTAATGAGATTACGTATGAAAGACTTTCTTTGCATCTGAAACGTTAATGTCGGGTTAAATTGGACTAACTTTTTGAAGTCATTGCAATGAAAACCTAACCATTCTGGAAGATATTACATTGAAAACCTAATTAAAACTTACAGGTGGTTGTTCCGATTTATTGTTATTGTGTTCTCTACTTTGATATGAGAGCCTGGCACTTGCACATACACCCCCATCAAGTACCGTGGGAAACAAACTTGGCCGGTTTTGATGGTAGCCGCAATAATGCATGTTGCAAAGCCCTATTCATACTGGTTCTAAAAAGTGGTTAACACTAAAACGCGGTTTTTTGTTTATATCTGAGGAATGAAATGGATTCGAGGGCCAAATTTCAGGACGAAATGAGAAAAATACCGGCCGTTCATCTGATATCAAAATCGATACTACTGCCGGGTAATCAGGGGGTTCCCAAAGACGTCGAACACGCCCCTTTAACCAAATTGGAACATAACACAAACATGCAACAGTGTTATTGCAAATTCCCCTTGCCTTCAGTCAAGGGATAACAATGGGGGGGGCAAAGAGGCTTTATATCAGGGCTACCTCATACTCTGACATACACGAAAATGTAGAATGCCCATTCTGACGGGGTACTTAAGTGATAGGGTGCAAGATTAAATATGGGTCAAATGAAAGTGCTCCAATGTTGTTGAATTGCAGACCAAATTGTTCGTATGATCCCAAGGATTAAAAAAAGATAATAGTTGGTTGTGCTCTCTCTGATTTACCCTTATGGAGTTGTAAAGCTGAAAACCATTATTGTTAGTTCAAAGGTTAAATTTAGCTTCTACAGGGTCTGATGCTCTACTCTTTTATATATCGAGACTTCGTTTGACAGGTGGTAATTAGCAATTATTGACTTTTGACGTTGACTTGGAGTTGACTGTGGACTGCCATTGACCTCAGTTTATCTGATGCGATTCAATTGGACTTGCGCCTTCACTCATGACGTGTGTGTGACTTTGACCTCATCTGGTCAAAGTCAGCCTCACTGCATGCTATGATTTCAGATTTGAAAACCCGGTTGCCAAAACAACTCGTGTGTTCTTATCATTCCATCATGAAATACCCTGGACAAGTATGCAGTTGTGCTAAATACCAGTTTTCCATCTTGTTCAGGGCAGTGGATGGGTATGCCCTGATCGCTCGATATGGCATTGGGGATTTCCATGCCTAAGAATAATGATGCCTCTGTTTGCTGACTTATTGTTTCATTGGACATATCTTTGAACCACTCAACCAAAAGGAAAATTTTTCGGCAAGTCTGCAGCTAATCTACTCATTTTGAAAATTCCCATTTCATCATTTGTCTACGGTTTTGTCAAATATGTTGTAGTGTACAGAATCGTCATAAAAATTCACTGCATTGATTGTTATGCCAAAAGTAATATATAGAAACATTCACCATGATATCGTATAAATTTGGGCTAAGCTTCTAAGATGTGTGCACATTTTGATAATAGGTAGAAATAAATATTCTCAAGTTAAAGGTAAAAAGGAAAAAAGACATCGTTCCTCAGAAGCTTGTGTCGCCTTCCATCCCGTTTGTCCAACGTATTTTGATGTGTAGATAGACTTTGCCCAGTGTTTTTTTTGGTTGATAACTTTGGTGTTTGCTTTTCACAAAATGGGGTCAAAGTTTCACAATAGGGTCCTCAGAGATCACTTTGTTCACACCACATCCGAGCCTTGGGCCAGTGGTTTCTCTGCCCAAATATAATTTAATCGTCGATGGGTATGTGAGAAATTGAGCAATTTGAACTTTGTTTCGATTTAAATGAAATTGGGTCAAAGGTCACATAGGGGTCTTCAGAGGTCACTCTGTGTATATCTCACATTAAGTCATGGCCAGTGGGTCTTTTTGGGTAACTTAGTAGCCGTCTCATCTTATGTGCCAAAGAAATGTAGTTTTAAAGAATTTTCTCAAATGGGGGGGTCGAAGTTCACATAGGGTCATCAGAGTCATTTTGTTTACACCACAGGTGAGCCCTTGGGCCAGTGGTTCTCCTGGCTAAGTATGAAGTTAATCACAGTCGCTGTTTGTTGAGAAATGAGGCAATTGTTAACCTTTGTGAAATTTATGAAATTTGGGTCAAAGGTCACATAGGGGGTCATCAAGGTCAATCTGTGTACATCTCCATAAAGTCATGGCCAGTGGTTCTTTTTGAGTAACGTAGTAGCCGTAGCCTCTTATGTGCCAAAGAATGTAGTTTTAAAGATTTTTCACAAAATGGGGTCAAAGTTCACATATTGGTCATCATATTTCCTTTGTTTTACACCACATGTGAGCCTTGGGCCAGTGGTTCTCCTGCCAAGTATGAAGTTTAATCAGTCGATGCATATGTGAGAAATGCGGCCATTGTTAACCTTTGTTTCGATTTTAATGAAATGGTCAAAAAGGCAACATGGGTCACCAAGGTCCTCGTGTGTTATCCCCATTAAAGCATGGTCCTGGTTCTTTTTGAGTAACTTTTGGTAACTAGAAGCTTTCAAATAATTACTCAGACCAAGACAACGTATTTTTGACTCCAAAAATACTAAAAAGGTTAAATGTAAAAGGAGAAACTTTCAAGCTCAAAACTTGAAAACTAGGCTACCTTTGTACATATGGACTGTATCATGAGATAGAGCTCTTTTAAAATACAAACAGCTTTTCCAAAAAATGGACAGAGCTCCGCCGTCCGACAGCCCCATTTAAGGAACTGTCAATATAGCAACTAAGTCCGGCTGATTTTTTTTATATACATGAAAAAGGAGGACAGTCAAATTTTGAGGATATAAATTTAAAACGCTGACCGCATCCACATACAACGCATCATGAGAAAGCCTTTGAATATTAAACTCTCCTGAACGTGGAGTTCTGCCATCTGACCGTCCCATAACAGTCCACATGGAGATATTTGTTAAGTACAAAAAACAAAAACAAAGTGGTCACATTAAAAACTTCAAGTCTAAACTTAGGCATGTGTGAGAAACTATAGTAATTAAAAATCTCATCGAATGTTTGTGAGCATCTAACAATGACCCAAATTTAGTGCGAATCGTATTCACAGATAACATTTCCACCGCAATGACGGGCCATTGTCTTAAGTTCCGCAGCACTCATCTAAGCCACGCCCCGGCGGTGCCTTGCCCATGAGTCACCAATGTTCAGCCATGTTTCCTGCAAGAAACAGGCAAAAAAGCCTGAAATCAGTGAAATATATTCCTTAGTTACGATACATGCTATCAGTGTTTTCAGCCTGGAATAAACGTGGTTGAAAGAAATAGGACATTACAAATGATATTTGGATGATCTTTCTAAGTTGACCAAGCAAGCCCTGCGCTATTCGCAATTCCAGTTTTTTACCCTCAAATGCACTGGACCTCTAATACATGTATTCGAAGCATCACAATGGGCTGTATTTCCATGTGCAGCGGAAAGTAACTGGGGACTTTCCCTCATGACGATCCTGGCTGATACCTAATTTTTATAAACTCTTAGTTACGGCATGAACCAGTTGAACACTGGGTATCACTGATATGCGGTGCATTAATTTTTAAATTAGGTCATCACTGGCTAAAACAAAGATTGAAAGCAAGGCCTCACGTTCAGTGGGGAGGTCTCAATGAATATAACCGAAGTTCGATTTTCTAAAATTAAAAAACTCACGGGTCTCGTCGTCATCGTAAAATAGACACCTCGAAAACTAAGCCTTAAATCAGCTTATTCATTGTCCATATACATCTCTCTGATCAGAAGTTTGGGGATCTCTGACGACCCTCCCCCCTTTGTTCGGTCATGCCAAGGTTCCCATTTTACAGCTCGTCAAAGTTCCCACACTACAATCGACCCTGGATGTTTTTTCATTTGCATGATTAATTTAACGTCACTCAAGCCTGGGATTCCCCGTTTTAACGATTACGCCGCAGGGAGTTTCCAGTTTTATTCTAAAATTTCTTTCTAACCCGGTCGCTCCCAGTTTGGCCAAATTGGTAACTTA
Source organism: Ophioderma brevispina (assembly GCA_023653785.1). Classification (NCBI taxonomy): domain Eukaryota; kingdom Metazoa; phylum Echinodermata; class Ophiuroidea; order Amphilepidida; family Ophiodermatidae; genus Ophioderma; species Ophioderma brevispina. The sequence continues at coordinate 83,360 of JAMKCH010049722.1, read as the reverse complement.
GTAACAAATTGTTCATTTTTCTTTTCTCTCTCTGCATCTGATCAGAAGTTCTCAAACCCAGGTCCCAAAAGTGAATGGAGGTTTGCAAAATCATGTTCCCTTCGGCTAAGCTTTTTGGTTCACTCGTAAGTCTAACACCAATTAGGAAAAAAAGGACGTCAAGTAATGTGCGCGTTAGCAACATTAAGTTGTTTTGAAAATGACATGAATTTGAATTTTTAATCCCACAACCTGATATATATTGAGTTCTGAACTTTAATTTTCTTTTAATGGCAATCATTAAAGGCATTAAAAAATAAAATGGCAGATATTTCCAGTACTAAAGACACGGCACCCCTTCTAAAACATACTTTGTGTGGCTGTAAATCACCTCGCATGTAAGAAGAAGCATAAACATGCCAAGAGACGACAGGTGTGACATTCCAGTCAGCACGCATGGCGGGGCCTGGAACCAGGGGGCAAGAAATGTTGACGATGTCATCACACGACTATGACTACAAAGCTTTCAATCATCTCATATTCGGAATCTCAACAGGCAGATTTATAAATGTAATAGGAAAGATGATTTAGCGGTTGGGCGATAGATACCGAGACGTCCACTTTAAATCACGAATATTCATAAAATGAAAGATGAAAGACGCTATTTGGACACATTGTAAGCTAACATCATCCTGTTTTTTAAATTTCAAGAGGTCAAAAGAGCAAGTCCTCATTCGTTACTATTTTTCACAGGTCCACTCCGATACACCCTCAAGTGATTGGCTTCATGAATCATTTTAATTGACATGTTCGAAGGGTAACGGACTATCGCACTAAAGAGGTGAGTCCTCGATTCCTCAAAACAAATAAATTTCAAATCTTTCAAAGCCTTCAAATTAACCCAAAAGCCATATTCAACATTCCAAAACAAACAAAACAAAAAACATCAAACTACCACGCCCACCAATTGGATGCAAAAAGAAAGAAAAAAAACAAAACCCAAAAACCTACTTTCTTTAACCAAAAAAAAAAACCTCCTTTGAATGCAATAAAAAGTCCCAAACCCCTATACCGTGTGTTCCCAGTGCGCCACTCACACCCCATACCGTAGAGATAGCAAAGCAAAAGAATGTACCATTACATTCAGACAGGATCAAATGGATTCATATGAAAAAAAACAACAAAAAACAATGGGTAATCTAAATCAAATCAATTCCACAATGCACAAGCTACTAACTATCATAGCATATAATGATTTTACAAATCGAACCAGGATAATAGTTTAACGTTTTGACTAAGTAAAACAAATAATAAAACTCGATAACACCCCTCAACACCCACACACACGCGCTCACTCGTCCAACAATATAGCCAAACATCAATATTCATGGCGTGATATATCGCCTCTTGGAAATTGACCTGCACTGGCTGCACCCACCCCTTGGACCACCAAACAATGCGCGGATAGTAAAATAACCTTTTTTTTTAATGTATTTTAAACATTTAATAAGCTAATACATAAAACTGAAATTTTTTTTTACACCTAACTGTATGAATCTATAAATCGTTTAAATAAACTTTTAAGTCAGATCATCAATTCCATAAGTTTTAACCAAGTAGAAACTAATACTATTGCTGTCTGAATTGGACTGGTTCATTTTACCCAGAATACAAACCGCTTTAACCGGGTTAGTCAACATCATTATCACGCCGCTGTAATAATGTTCAGTAACTTTTATCGAACCGTTTTGATTCCTAGTCTAACAACTTCATGTTTACAGTTTCAAGTGGTTACCGGTTTACACATTCAGCTCAACGAAAAATTAAGTTCACGTGAGATACGTTATGATTGAACATATCCAAATGATGCAAAATCTTCTCTTCCCTATATGAAGCATGATTCGTGATAAAACTTGACCTGAATGTGAAGCCATTTAGTTGTTTTCGGCGAGATTAAAAGAAAAAAATGCATCGATCAAGTCCGTCTTCAGTCTCATATAGGCTTACTAATATAGTAATGCCAAAAATAAAGGATAAATTGTAAAAAGGGCGAGTTGTCAGTAATGTAACTGAAATATGTCAGCTCACAAACTTGAATCATTTGCCTATTAGTGTTACTTTAAGACTAGTACAACATGTCCATTTCTTTATTCAATATAATTGAAAGTTTTTGTGTTATGTTCTCGCAAACTACTCCTTCTATGAGAACCTAAAAGCAGAGAACTTTGAAGGTTCTCAAGGTTCTCGTCCTCGCAAGGTCCGTGACGTCCGGGAATAGGTTCTCGCAACTCCGACAATTTCAGGGCCTGAGACGGTCATTTTCTATTTTGGTTTTAATTCCTTGACCCGGTTGATCAGAAAATCTTACTCAATCGAAAAAACATATTATACAGTAACACATAAGTAATTAGAGTTTAATTTGGGATGCTGATGAGGTCCACTGCCCCCTTATGAACCCAGCTCCAGCCCTACCTTTAATGTATATTCCCAGAATGATTCCTCATGTAATGTCATCCCCCTATTCGGTTCACTCTCAATTTGTAGAACATTCATGCTGCTGGGTCCCCTTTCCATTTGCTCAGCAATAAAGATAATAGCTGCTATTTTGTATCTACCTCCTCCATGACACAGCACTATAATACAATGCTACTGTAAAACAAGATGAAGCCAAAAAAGACATTTTCCTAATATTTTTACACTCGATGTGCATTTCGCATAGGTTTGTGCCATTGATTATTATTTTTCATACAGAATTATGGATTTTTCCACTTAGCAAATGTGCTCAAATGTTATGCTAAACAATGACTCTTCTTTCCAAATTATTTAAACATCCATGCATGTAGGGGGGGGGGAGGAAGGGGGGTGCGCCCTTTTCCAGGGAACGTTCATTATTAATGTCCACATACTAAGATCACAATCAAAATATGTTCAGTTCTCTCCTTAAAAACCCTTGCTGTGAGTGATTTCCAAATTGGACCCCATTACCTGAAATAAGGTCAACGGTCCATTTCCACTGAAATCAATGTAGACGACTATGGGGTCATTTACCAACAAGTTTCATACATGATCCTAATTATCTGTGTTTTCTTTAAGATAAGGTTTGCAAATAATTTCAGGCACCACAAGACACAGGAACACCCACAGATACAAAATCACAACTAGAAGTGTCCGCGTCTTGGGTTTTGAGCTGGATATTCAAAAGAATATAAAGGCTGAGGGGGCCATGCCTATCTTACAAATTGACCCTTCACCATGACCTTTCACCTTGGCACATGACCTTTGGACCTCAACCACATGAGGGTCCAAGTTGACCTATGACTCAAGTTAGAAGTTCAACTTTTCCCTGGAGGTTCCATTTTAAAAAAACAATTTTTTTTTCAGCCTAGTTTTCAACTTGACCTAAGTGACCTTTGAGCTTGGCTCATGACCTTGACCTCAATACCACATGAGGATCCCAAGGGGCACCTATGACACAAGTTTGGTCCAATTGAATTCAATTTTTAATTGAGGTCATTATTTAAAACATCGGTCTCTAGCGACCGCTAGTGTCGCCTGCCATATCGGTTAGTGAATGATAGGCCTAACAGACCTTTGACCTTGATATGTGACCTGACCTCCTCAACAAATGAGGGATCCAGGTTGACCTATGATTCAAGTTTGGTTCCAATTTGAACTCCAACTTTTCAAATGAGGTCAATTTTACATTTTAGCCATTTTACAACCTTGACCTCAATGGACCTTTAACATTGGTATGCGACCTTGACTCTCAGCAAAGTGCGGGATCCCATGTGCACCTATGATTCAAGTTTGGTTCCCATTGAACTTCAACTTTTCAAATGAGGTCAATTTTACATTTAGCCTATTTAAAACTTGACTCACATGACCTTTGACCTGACTTGTGCCTTTGACCTCATCAACAATGGGGATGCCATGTTGCACCTGTGACCCAAGTTTGGTAATAAAATTGATTCATTTGAGTCCAATACTCAAATGATTGGTCAAGCCATGAGTTGGAAAAACATATTGGGCGAGACGAAGTTCGCCCAATATTTTTCAACGCATGGCGAGACCAATAATTTGGCATTGGACGAAAAAAGAATCCAATTTTCATCATTATTATGTTTTGGGAATCTTGTGTCCTATATTACTATACACATTTCATTTTAAAGTAGTACATGTACAAGGAACCATAATTAAAGCATAGAAAGCATGAATATGCAGAGCAATCCATACCAATAGACACTATGAACCACTGAGAAACAGCAAGATGGAACCACCAAATGTGGACACCACTAAAGACGTAGAATAATCAAACACCATGGAACCTCAAAGGCTGGGACCAGTCGCATTCAAATAAAATACATCAAACAACAGGAACAACCCAACACTGAACCACCCAGACATGAACCACAAAAAAAAACCCAAACCACCGACAGCTTGAGACCACCCAACACTGGGAACCACCCACACTGGGAACCACCCAACACTGGGAACCACCCCAACACTGGAACCATCCAAACATCTGGTAACCATCCAACCTGGGAACCACAACACTGGGAACCACCCGACACTGGGTAATCACCTACTGTGAACAGCAAATACTGGAAACACCCAAAACATGGAAGAAAGACTGAACTCAAGACCACCCCCACCACCAAACTGAAAACATCCCTAAATTGTATCAACCAATCAGTCTGCATGTGATAAATAATGAGTCCAAAGTGGTTGAAAAAAGTGGGCACCCAGGTTTTCTGTGGCATTTGATGGACTCAAACTCTCCATTTTTATTGGTCTCTACCATGTGTATAGTAAATAGGACGGAAGATCTCAAAACATAATAATGTTTAATCCATTAAAGTATGAGGAATATTACAAGCAAATGTTAACCCTGCTTTTCACAACAGACAATCAACACAACAACAGGACATCAAAAACAGACACATACAACAGACTACAACAACAGTGGACAAAGTGATCCCTTGTGTCTTCCGGCCTAGGGCAGGCGACACCAAAATAACATTTTAGTGACACACATATACACGCGACCCGGAATGCAAAGTGGTTCTGCCAGCCATGCCGACGGCCCCACCAAAAAAAATATCCCTGCCATTGTGGTTCTAAAAATGCTGTTTGCGAGTTAAGAAACTAAGAAAATACTGTTTTTTTTTCAATGTTTGTGAACCCCCTCACCCCCAAAAAAAGACACTATCAGTGATTTATCCCAAAAGAGTCAAAGTAGTTGGAAATTGCAAGGAATTAGCGTACAAGTGGAGAAGACGCCTGTAGAATTCTCATAACTTACTTTTTTCAACTGAAGAATTGACAGAAAAAGCAAGAAAACGGCGGTTTTGTTTCCCAAAGAAAGCACGAATCTCCATTGAATTAAAATATCAGCATTTTCTCCTTTTTAGATTGCTTCTGGTCTATAATTTGTGTATGGGAGCGACCTATGCTGTTACAGACCTTGCAAAAATCTGATTTTGTATGTATTTGTTTTCGTTTTCTATTTAGCAGATTCACTGATTAGTGCCTTTTAAGTTCGAGGATGCACATTGGGGCACATGGTGGATACAAACAGGTGGAAAAGGACAAGGTTTATGGAGAATTATCCTGCTTGTGCCAAGCCAAATTCCATCACACAATTTCTGCCCATTGGATAAACGATGGTGGAATAAGCCTGTGAAATGCATTTCTATTTCACAAACACATCATCACTACTGCCCGGTCAAAATTCAATCCTTTTAATGCCCTGCTATTTAAGAGAAGTGCATACACTGAACAAAAGAACAAGATGGGCCACATTACAGCAATGATTAATCAAGCATCCCATTTTAAAGTAATTACCACAACCTCCTTCTTCAGTTTTTCACTTTTAATATTACAATATGCCCAAGTTTGGCTTCAATTTTACTTCCATTTATTTAAAACATGCACAATAACAAACAGTTTTTCTCACGGTGCTCTGTACAATAAACACAGTTTTGGTGAGCAGGATTTTCTCTATCATCTCATATCTTCCTCCCTTGCAGATTGCACTTAACTTTGATATGAACAAAAACACTCTGGCAAGCCCTACAGAGCGAGTTAGCTAAATTCAGCTCGCTTATATCGATCAACTCTAGACCTCGTGTGAAAAAATGAAGAGTTACCTGAACTTTGTTTTTACCCATAGAGCTGGAATATTAAACCAAGAGGAGAATCGCGTGTATTATGGAAAGCCAAGCCGTAACCGTTTTCTCTCACACAAGCGCGCCGTGGGTGTTGCTGCGTAAGAACCGCGTGTCGTCACGTTGAGCATAAAAACAAGCCACCTCATATAAAAATCTGTGCGCACCGATATGTTACCAGTGTTGCATTTCCCCAGTGTTCCATTGTTCTGATTGGCCGTTTTTCTGCAATAATTAGCGAAAACCAATCGATTGAAGAAACTGCTTCTAAAAAGATTCCTGCTCCCTAATGCACAAAAAGTCTCCTATGACCCCCTGTTAATTTGCTTAGGAAAGAGATATTTGAGTCCTGAGATAGCATGTGGCTCATTTGTTGTTGTTGTTTCACTCCTAATGTGACGAACGTAAATACTCGCGTGTCTCATTAATATGACGTTCCAATCCGACGTACGTACACCACAAAAATATGGTGGTGCCCAACACTATGTTATGAAAGTGCGTATGCTCATTAGAATACTTTTGGGCCCCTAGATTTTGGTTACCCGTTTTCGGGAGATCTCGGTTTGGGTTATATTTACGTCATTGTTTACCCTCAAACATCCCCCTACTCTTCAATATGGGTCCTATAGGCCTGGTATTCTGAATAGGATCTAACTTTAGACCTGGTTTAAACCAGGTAGTCTTACATGAGTGAACTTTTTCTTTCAAAATACTGTGAAAGGTTAAATGTTACGGGTGAGAAATACCGTATCTTTATGATAAGCCATTCCAGCCTCCGTGAAGAATTTATCACCTGTTACCGAGATTTTTAGAGTAGGTGGTAGGAAAAAGGTCCACTCATATAGCCACTACACCTGGCTTAAACAGATATAAGCCAGAGAGAGAGAGTGTGTGTGTGTTTGTGGGGGGGATCAACAATTTATCTTCCTCCAAGCTTATTTGAAATTTTTGCTATAAAAGAATCCCTTTCTCCAGCAACTAATTTCCCAAAATATCTTTCTGCTTGAAATGTAGCCTTTCCCACCCTCACCCCTCCCCTGTGCCCTTTCTTCTCCCAACTAACTTTTCCCTGAATATCTCACTAAAAATAACTATCATCACAATCCACTCCTATCTGGGGTCAAGCATGTTCCTTTCCCTTGATTTACTCAATGATAACTTGAATTGTAAAATATCCAATTGCTCTTGCAACCGATAATACCGCTTTTCTCAACACATGACGGATCTATTTTGATCACCCCAAGGCATTATGGGTATTATACTCACACTCTGCCAGATTTTTTCATGACGTCAATCCACTTGTCTCGCTCATTCTCCGACTCTGCTGCGAGATAAATCGAGCCCTAAATAACAAAAAATAGGAAGTGTTGGAAACAGAAATATAATCAAGTTTTATGAGTGATTTCCCAATGTAACACGGAGTAAATCTTTGTCAACCTCATCAATTCAATCATTCTAATCAATGGTACAAGGTTGTGTTTTATCTAAAGCATCTTGAACGATACAATGAAGTGGCTCATTTTAACATGACAGCCATTTACGTATTTCTAAAGCGACTATTTGCACAACAATATAATACTTAGCACCTCGTGTCTCATCATATTGAGAATTTATAGCTTCCTTTTACATCCTGTTTTTACATAATTATCCAAATATCTTACTCCATACGATTCCCCATTTCCAGGTAGAGCCTCGTACTGACATTTGAATAAATTAGTGTGTTACATAATACTACATTCACATCTTGGTTTTAGGGAATCAAAACTGTTGTATAAATGCTCCCATTCATATTGCTGCCAGTTTGAGGCTCTCCACATCGTTTTGACACCATGCAGAATAATTTTAAGCGGTGGCGACACAATTTTGACAACTGATATAAGTAGGGACATGCAAGAGCTATAACCTCTGCAAAAAATAAGAAACTCCATTGTGGGAATTTTGCCATTTAGGCCTCCAAAGGTCACAATTTGTATAGCACCCTCTATATGCCCTTTCTCCATAGAAGACTATTTGTAAGAAAAATCATTTGCCCGCAATGAATTTTATAATATTTACGTAGGATGTAGAGTGGAATAAATAATCCAAATCAGTTGTCAAATCAGTGTCACCATTGATATTTTTTGTTTTATTCTTTCATTGTAGAACAGCATTCTTATTTTCTTGAGTTTTTTTTAGGATTAACTACATTTTACTTTCTTAGAGATAACATTTGTTTACTATCTTAAAGGCGAATGACCCGATCATGGTCTAATTTTTCATATGATGTATTCTCCCTTACATGGAAAGATATCACTAGAGATGCCTGATAAAAAATTTCAGTTAAATCGGTGTAGCCGTTTGGATAGTAGAAGCAAAAATGCATATGAAATTGCCCCATATGAAAGAATGGCCTTCACTCAAAAACCCACAACTGCAAAGTTTTATGCTGATATTTCAATCCATTTTGATGTTAGAGCTAAAAACATGATTTTGTAAGCCCTTAAGAGTACTGTGTAAAATCAATATCGGTCGACCAAAATGAGACATTTATGCTCATAACTTCCAAATCAAACATCCTTTAGCCCTAAGATTCCACAGGGTAAATGAGAATAGTAGCTTTCTTCAGATACCAATATCTTGACCACTTCCGGTAAAATCTGGTGTTCTGGGGACGAGGCTATTAGCGATCGGAACATGGCCCTTTAACTTGCATTTTGATAATGTACACAAATTGAGTCACAATGTTCATCCTATTTCCCATTATTCTGCATGGATGCCAGGTAAATTACCTTGCTACATTTATGCGCAGGGTTGCCGTGGTGAATTGCCCTTACCAACATTACCATCATCACATTTCAAAATCTTTTATTCTCACAAGATGTGACATTTTGTGGTTGAGACTGCCATGTAAATATTAACTATAACAGCATCTCTCAGTCCATAACATTTTTAACTAGTTGCAGTGATATGTGATGAGCCTAATATTTCTTACTTAAACATAGACGTAGTAAACAACTCGTCTTGCATTAAGGTGCAACGAGTGATTTCGAGGCCCCCAAATATTGTTCATAATATATTTCATATGATTCAGACACTCAATAGATTTCTATCTTGTGTTTTGGCTACAGAATGTCCTTAAAAAACAGGTGGAATTTTGATTTCTTATATTTTCAATTTAAACATAGGCCTGAATTTTGTCTCTGCTCCTATACGAAATTAGAACTTCCAATTTTGTACCCAAGAAACATTTCCTCAGCTTAATCCTTTCAGGTGGGTTATTTTGTTTGATGGAAAGTTTACATCAGCAAAATCAGTACTTTTCGTTTTTTAAGGGACACGTGATATGTGGAAATCTACTCGTGCACCTGTAATTTTCCTTCCTCTTTTTATAGATGCGAAATGCTGTAAATTTTGTGCAAGATCTAATTAAAAGTAATTCTGGGATGTTCACGTTATCACACTGACTTTTTTGCAGAGTCAGATCCCAATTCCCCCAGAGGGTGTAATTGAGTTCATCCCACAATTCCCCAAATTGAAATTTCACTTCAAAAAGTTCATGTGATCCACAAAATCATATTCTTAACGCATTAAAACTCTGACGTTTACACTCATTTTACCCAACACGAAAAAGGACTTTCTGGAGCAACCTAAAGTGAGAACAAACACCCTATCTTTGTAGGCCTATATGGAAAAACTCAACAGGACACTTTGACCAGTTATTTGCTCTCTCCCCCCTCACTCCTAAACCTTTTTCTCTTCCAACTATTCCAGCTTTTTCTGGCCTTTAAATATGACCACAATCATGGGACTAAATTCAATTGCCAACAAAAACAAATTAAGGGCATCATAGGGCCTTTTCAAAATTGTACTACTTTTCTGAAACTACCATCCTTTTTTTAAACTGCAGATTTAAATACCCCAAAATTTAAATGCCACAGGTTCACCCACCATACAGGAAATTAACTTCTAAATCTGCAGTCATAGCATTTCATCACCCAAACCGACCTACAACATATTAACATCTTTCCCTAACAGATATGAACCCTGTTTAACCGGACAATCAGGTCTGACAACACTACCTTTACCCAAGTCACTATCAGATTCTTTATGAACACATTCACCTGGTATTCTCCAATGGATCCTCACTTTAGAGATAGGTTTTTAAACCAGAGCGTGTTTTGAGTCAATCCCATGAGCACCAATTTTGGGAAATTTCACCTCAATAAGGTCATGTGATCACATAAAAATCCTATTCTTAACACACTAAACCCTGACTTTTACCGTCATTTTAGCCCACAAAGCGTTAGTACTTAGGGAATTTTTTGCATGATTATGAAATGTCTTGTGGTTCTTAAACTTTTGGAACACTTTTTATCCCTAAGTACTGATATGTGTTTAGTACAGTACGGTATAGGCACATTGCTATGCATCATGGGATTGATTCAAAACACCCTCTTGTTTTAAACCACAATTGGTTCTTCATGAATGGACCTTTTTTCTTGTAGAAGCTGAAAGTAGTCGTGTCCACACACAATACAAGCTAGTAAAATATCAATTCCTTTGGCACAGTTCAGTAGCTTCCATTCACCAATGCATTTAGAAAATACACCCCCTGGTTTTGGGGTATGATATATGATACCCAGATCACACAAGGTCAATCCATATCAATGTATGTACAAGTACAACCCACTGAACTGTGTCCTTGGTGGATGAGCGTATTGTAACTCATAGTGACAGAGGCCGAAACACCAGAGTTTCAAAACTCCGGAGTGTCGATCAGGGTTTTTGACCATGTAGACACATTCGGAATTTTAAACTCCTCAACGAGGGTTTAGCAAGGTTTTATCCCTCCTAAAAAACTTTGGGGTGATGCACAAACTCTGATAGGTGCGGGGGTGATCTCGCAAGGTCATCTCTGTTGACAAATTCCTGTGTTTGAATATCACACACTAAAGGCCATGACTTTTGGTATGTTGGCTCCCAGTATGTTAACTTCAGGTCTATATCCAACAAGGAGAAGTGGAGAACAGTCAGGGGATGATTTTATAGAGTTTCGGCCATCATGTGGACACAACTTGGAGTGAAGTAAAATAATTGGAATTGGCATTCTAAAATAACTTAATTATCTAATAATTATGCTCCAAACTTTCAACATGGCTGAAAATGTGCACGTTCCTGGAACTTGGTGGGGTGGGTGCCCCTTGACCATACGAAAGACCGAGTTTGTATTGGTTAGTGGATCACAGGTCATCAGCGGTCATTCAAGGTCAAAGGAGGTCAAATGGGGTAAACGTTGGTGTATGGACATGAAACTTGGTGGGGTCGATTGTTGAGGCCGGGTCATTCAAGCCATGTGATCGCTAAACCCAGGTGATTGCGAAACCCGTGGACCGCCTAGTATTTCATAATCCTTAACTCAATTGTGTCAAAAAATATGTTTTTTTTTCTTATTGTCCATTTACAGATATTACCAATGAAAATAATGTTATCTAATAATCTTTCATCCAATACTTATGATATTTAAAAAAAGCTGGCAAACTGAGAAATAAAGAAGATTAACTAACTTAACTTAAATAACTTAATATGATATGCAATATTAAATCAAGAGAGTATAGCTCAAGGTGAGAAAGTTCAATTCATTGACAAGACCTCAAAAAGGCTTCATGAAGGCCAGAGTTTGTTATTCTTGTGATACAACATTGAAATGAAAAATATAAGAAACAAGAAAATATATAATAAGAGTAAATTCATCCCATTTTTAGTTTATCTTGGCAAAAGAAACACACACTTTATAAACAACCAGCACGTCATGCATCTAGTCTGATAAGTTCTAATGTTAACTTGTTAAAAATTACCTACACAAACAAAATGTAATGGTTCATACAGCATACAGTAACTTCTTTTATGACAAAAATACCTATACCTAAATCACTTCCAGATATCAGTGAAACAATTTCTACCGTGGTTCATGAACTTATGATACTGAAACTCAAAGAGATTTTGGCTTTGTATAACCACTCTATTTGCACTAAGTAGAGTGTACACAGAAATATTTCTACTGTCTGTTCAATTAACTTAGATGTCCGGTTTTTATAATTATTTCAAAAAATATAAGTTTAAAAAAATCATGAAAGAAAAGTTGTTATTCATAATTGGACCCAACAAGATCATCGGGTTCCAACTTGAAAATATATTTCTTCTTTGATTTTATTCAATTTCACTTATTTTTATTGGCAAACGACAACAAACTGGTTCCAGGTGAATATTGACATTTGACTCTGAACTGCACTGGCAAACCCATTCACGAATTAGGGGCGCTTCAAAAGCATGTTACGAACAATTACTGATTTGTGTGGACCTTGATTCGGGTGTTTTCGCGTGCTTCATGCATGGGCATATAAATGAATTGTTGAAACTCTGGTACTTTTAATAGAGGTCCTGTCTGTTTTATTTAATTGGCTACGAACAAAAGAATCATATAGCTCTCCTGGAATGTCGTCCATTCAAATTAATGTTGCGTGGAACCTTGGATATTATCTCGTTTGTATTGCAAAAAGTCAGTGCAAATAACAACGGTTTGGATTTGATCCTGTTGAACAAAGTTGGCATTATTCATTTCATGCATACCAGTGGATGACAATATTGATCGTGAATCATCTCCTCGATCTCCGACAACAACCTTTACTACCTACAAAGCAGGGTCAATGGAACTTTCCACAAAACAATTACTAATGGTGCCAAACCTTCATTTCACTCATTTTCAAAACGAGCGTGAAATGCCCAGATTTGAATAGATTTGAAGGTTTAAATTGTCCCATTCTTTTTGTCATGTAAAAAACATCTTAGGTCCAAAGGTACCCAACAACTTTCTTTTCGTGATTTATTTCGAATGTGCGTATTTTTTTAAAAAAATTAATAAAATCCAGACATCTAAGTTAATTGAACAGACAGTAGTACTAGTGCTAAGACATGTACACGTACACGTACACAAATGGAAAGACCCACTGCATGTTTACTAATTTCACTACATGCTTTACACTTGAGCAAAACCATTTTAGTATTAGTTTAATTACTAAAGTCAAATTGTCACCAAAATAATCTACCATCAGTAAAAAATAAAGTTAAAAAATTCCAGTACTGCTGCTTTTAAACAATTTCGGACTTAACAGAAATCCTGTGTTTGTTGAGTTATTGTATGCCTTCAGTATAATTACAAGGTGCTGCAATTACAGAAGAGGATCTACAGGAATTCATAAAATATGATGGTGCTCGTAGCATGCGTCATTTCCCTGGGCGTTTGTGATATTTAACTGCTTAATTTAGATTAAAAACATTAGGGATGTAATTTTAAAGACATGTTTTGAGATTTTGGATGATATCATGACTGAAATCAAAGGCAGGAAATTTATACAAACATTTATGGTGCTGGATTTCATTTTCGGGATGCGCCAATTCGGCAGTTGTTTTCAATGTCTCGATGATGTACCCTGGTACACAAACGAAAATACACGGAAGATTGACATTCTCCTTTAGAAGGCACTATTAGTGATGTGCAAATCGGAAAATCAAACATCAAAATCATATTTTTAAATCTGTAACAAGGTAATACGGTATGCTAACATACCCTCAAGTGGATAAGACCAAAGGCAACCTAATAGGGCAACTATCAGATCTTTATTCATTACTGTCCGGACGGACATTTACTATTACACGTAATTGCATGTAGTTAAATACTTTAAAAATGCTGTTTTCTGCCTTTTTTCTGTCATTTTTTCGGTTGGAAAAACAACTGATAATGAATTCCTACAGCCTTATCTAAGTTAACTTTCACTTTTAAGCTCTTGCTGCAATTTTAAGTAAGTTTACTCTTTCGAGTGCATCCTGATATGCCTTTAATGAAAATGAAACAGTAACTCTCACTCTATCTGTCTAACAAGAACTGTAATTCAATCACTTATTCCTGGTGGTGGCCCACCATGACTGCATCAAAAGATATTTATGTTATGCCCGAAACTTTCACATTCCAATTTCTGCTCCCATAGGTGTGTAATAATTCATCTATAATGGTCCAAAAATGTGGCAAACAAATTCAGTTTTGAGATATCATGTAACAGTCAATTGGCCATATCATAACTTTTGATTTGCATAGGTGTGCTCAGGAATTTATTGTGGGGGTGTGGGTTGCTTGGACTAAAGATGTTCGAACCATTATAGCGAAGCGAGCTTAGCAGTTGCGGATTGACTTAACGTGCGGGTGGGGTCCAGGGACCGCCTTAGGCCCCCTTGTGGGGTCCCTGCTGCACGCCCCGGCGTGGTCCATGAGGGCCGACCCCCCCCCCGGGAAGCTCCTGAGGTTCTATGGTTTTCAAGACTTGAAAACGCCTTCCTTGCCGTACTTTCTAAGCCTACACTCTTTGATCCGCATTTGCATGAAAAAAATCAAATAAATGTACCATGTGCCTCTTCCTTTTCTTTCTCTTCTTCTTTCTCCTCTTTTTTTCTTTCTCGCCTTCCCTTTCTTCTTCCTCTTTTTTTCTTGAAACTTTGAGGGGGCTTTAGCCCCCCCCCGGTACACCAGTGATGTGCATACGTGTATTATAAACAACTCAAGATTTAGCATATAAAGCAATCCCTAATGCTTGCAATATGCCTATGCTGTACAGTACTAACATATGTTCAAGAAGTTTAGAAGTTTTTTCTGCATGGCATTTCATAAGCAGCTAACAATTCCCTAAGCAATGTTGTTTTAAGAATATGATTTTTGTTGAGATCACATGACCGTTATGAGGTGAAAATTAAGTGCATTGTGGGATGGACTAAACACACACCCTCGACATCAACCTATTACATGTCATATAAACCATCTTAAGTTTTGACAAAGTTTTGAATGTTACATTAGGTATCAACTCATGTATCATGTTTAACAACTCAAATTGTGACGTGTCATATGTAAACAATTCAAGTTTTACATATCATGTAAACAATTCAAATTTTGCAAACACATCAATAAATGAAAATTTTTTTATTCATGTCCTTAAAATACTCTAATACATAAGACGATATATTAATATGATGTTAACATACCAGATAGTGATCATGGCAGGTATACCACAGGGATCTGGAGTCATCCCGCAAAAAGCCCAAATCTATATGCCCGCAAGGTGAGCAACATCTAGTGTCATCAACATAACAACAAAATGGTTAAAAGTGCATTTTACGACCCTAACACCCTTCTTATTAATTATGGTTCAAGAGATATGCTCAAAAAAGCTTGGTTTCAAGTCTAATGTTTTCAAATTTGAAATAATCTTGCAGGTCTAGTCACATTAAGATATTTTTCTTCAGGATATTTAAAAACACTCTTTTGGCATGAATTTTAAGAATTTCACTCTCTTGAAGAATGAAATTTTCACTCATTTATGTTTTGAGTAGGTTTTCTGTTATATTTATGTTAACCCTATTAGGGTAGAATTAATTACTGATTCTTACATTGAGGTCCTCGTGGTCTATCCGGAAAGCACAGGTTTTGACAGGATCATTTATGGGTTCAACCAATGCCCCTCCCAGTGGCACCACACCCTGCAAAGATACAAAACAAAGAAAAATATCATAAATATGAAAATTGTTTCCAAGTTGCAACTTTTACATTGTCTTAAAGCTTCTTAATAACAATTCTTTGAATAAGTGGTAGTAATGAGAGCATGTTTTGGTCTAGTGGAAAGCGCAGGACTCGTTAACATTAGATTGTTAAAATTGTGAGTTCGAGCCCCACTGTGGTCATTGTGTTTGTGTCCCTGGGCAAGATACTTAATCTCAATTGCCTCATCAACTCAAGCGAAATCTGGGGAGCTGTTACGGGAAATATTACAATCCATGTGCTGATGATAGGTCTTGTGCACATGTAAGGCATATCTTTGAGCAGCCATCTGGATGAAGCAAAATTATTGTGACGATTTCTTGAAAGCGGCGTAATAATTGGCAACAGCGCTTTGAGCCTGTTTACGGGGATTAAGCACTATATAAAAACTGGCTATTATTATTATTATTAATGAATGCTGACATGACCAGAGGTTCACTGAACCCCAAGTTTTCACAACCATGCAGACCAGACTGATGATCAACATGACAATCTTCAGAGAGTTCAATTAAGGATGAATCAATGTCCCCTAGGACAATATTGGTGGGTTCATACAATATCTGCTACTGACCTTTCGAACATGCTTTGTGTATGTGATGTATAAACATGTGTTGCAAAAAAAAAGCATGTGCAAAAGGCTAGCATCTGCTGTTATAGTATGAACTTACCATAACAGAAAATGGTGAGGAGGATAGGCAGTCCCATGTTTGGAAACTGGTAACACAGGCCAAGCACATATTGAGACTATAAATGTGAAGATTGAATGTGTTAAGTCTTCCTTGGATATTCAGAGTGCATTGATCTTTGTTGATGCACTCTGCGCAATAAATGCACATGCCTCCTCACACATGTGCTCCAAGTAGGACTGGAGAAAGGTTACATTGGTGGTGCTGTGCAGTGGATCCTCCAGTGCACCAATGTAACCTTCTCCAAGTAGGACTGGGGGAAGGTTACATTGGTGCAGTGGATCCTCCAGTGCACCAATGTAACCTTCTCCAAGTAGGACTGGGGAAAGGTTACATTGGTGCAGTGGATCCTCCAGTGCACCAATGTAACCTTCTCCAAGTAGGACTGGGGGAAGGTTACATTGGTGCAGTGGATCCTCCAGTGCACCAATGTACCTTCTCCAAGTAGGACTGGGGGAAGGTTACATTGGTGGTGCTGTGCAGTGGATCCTCAGTGCCTCACATCACTGTCGTCCCAGGTTCAAACCTCATCGATCCTGCATTTTCATGAATGCTTGGTTTCCAGTTTGTGCTTGGTTTACGGTTCGTACTCGAACTCAGGTTTCTTTTTCCTAGTTCTCTGGTTTTATTCTGCTTCTAAAACAGGATCTTTCTTACGGTGTATCTGATGTAATAGCCAAATAATGATGTAATGTGATGGTGTGTAAATACTAATTACCTCCTGCTATAACGCACGACTACTCATTTTTAAACGCCCCCTAGTATTTGGTTTTGTTTGTGGAACACTTGCTGACAATTTTGTAAAAACAATTCTCCCCCCCCCCCACACAAGAAAATGACAGAAAATATGTATTCATGTTGATATGCAAGAATTTGTATGGTTTGTGTTGTTTTGCTAACCTCGATGCATTTGATAGTTTTAATGCTTATGTATCGCTGTGAACAGGCAGTTGTGTTGTAGACCCTGCACACTTGGCGATTAGTAACATAAAAAATTTGCCCTTGCTCCCCTACGGTTGAAATACCAAGTGAGTAGAAATAGATCACCTGTACAACCTTGAGATCTCTGGAATTCAATAAAGGTGGATGTTATTGTAGTCAAGTAATGTGGCTCTCTTGCCCACAGGCAAGGGCTATTGCATAGGGTCTATTCTCATCAATGTGAAACCAAGCCGGTGCATATTTTATGCTAGAATAAAATGTATACATAATTATATACCAATACAATTTTTTAATTGCTTTTCACCTTTTTGTTGAGTATATCAGTAAAATCCTTAACTTCCCTTCAAAAAATTCACTGAAACCTACTAAGGACTATTAATATTAATTTTGTTATTATCCTTACCTATATTTATGTACGATTTAGCCCACTCAAAAAATGACACGCATTCCTTCTCTTCCATCCCTCATAAATTAAGCGGAGGACATGTGCATGTACTGTAACAATCTTCATTGTTTGTAGCATGGCACAATGCCCCATATGCTGATCTGCATGAAGGCACATGCTAGTTAAGGGTTCACAGGACATATAAGGCAAAAAAAAAAAACAATTTTGTCTCAGAAGAAATGTGAAAAATGCAAATGCGAAACATGCTATTTTTTATAGAAAAATGCTAATGCGAAATGCAGGAATTTTTTTTATTGCATTTTTGATCCTTTTTTTTTCATTTTTCGGCCACTCTGCGGCCAAATTTTCATTTTTTTCTGTTTTTTTCTAAAATTTCAAGTGAGTAAAAACCTAAAAAAATATGCAGTCAAAGGCCAATTTTAAACAAAATGCACACAGTCTTCTTAGACAAACTTTTTTTTCATTGGCCTAAGCCAATTTTCTGGAGATTTCCACAATCATTTCAAATTTTTCTAACTTATGTTTTTTTTAGCGGGTTTCAATACTGAGCAATAAGGCATCACCCACTATTTTCCGAATAATTATGATCCATCTCACCATCACACGGCAAGATTTTACTGAGGGTAAAAAGCCGTATCATCACTCATATGCAGTATTTTCTTCTGTGGGATGTTTCATCCATCTTAGATCTGATTTTACAGGTACTTGATTCAAAATGTGTTATCCCCACCCGGTCAGTGGTCAATTACTAGCATAATGGGGAGTGGCGTGGTCTGTGGGGAGTGGCGTGGTCTAGTGGTTAGAGCGCTTGCCTCTGGACCCAATGGTCCCGGGTTCAAATCTCGGTGGGGTTACTTGCTGGATTTATTCTTGGTACTCAATTCTGGATTTAATTTGTAGA
This sequence comes from Ophioderma brevispina, assembly GCA_023653785.1. Taxonomy (NCBI): domain Eukaryota; kingdom Metazoa; phylum Echinodermata; class Ophiuroidea; order Amphilepidida; family Ophiodermatidae; genus Ophioderma; species Ophioderma brevispina. Next base: position 64,663 of record JAMKCH010049722.1, on the reverse strand, counting down.
GGAGCTATTGATTAAAACCAGAATTGCCACTCTCCTCATGGTTCATTTGATATGGGCAAATGAACCATGAAAAGCTCTGTGTGTTCCCATTGTGTGTGTTTCGTCAATGTCTAGATGTAGTAACCTGGCGCTGATTAGCTGCTGCCGTAGTAAGGTTGCGTTGTCTCTGTCGTTGTTACTGCGCTTTGTAACTTTCGGGAAAAAGGCGCATTACAAATGTTAAAATTATTAATTATTAAATTATAATAAATAACCACGCTAGTTAAAGGTCCATGGCCCGATCACTAATAGCATCGTCCCCAGAAGCCCCAGATTTTACCAGAAGTGGTCAACATTTTGGTATTAGAAGAAAGCTACTATTTTGCTCATTTACCCTGTGAAATCTTAGAGCCAAAGAGCTCCAAAGGATGTTTGGTTTGGAAGTTATGAGCGAAAATGTGCCCCATTTTGGTCGACCAATGTTAATTTTGCAAAGTACATACAAAATCATGTTTTTAGCTCTCGCATCAAAACGGATTGAAATATCGGAGCGAAACTTTACAGGTGGGGTTTTGGGGTGAAGGCCAATCTATCAAGATGAAAACTTCATATCTTTAAATCAGGCCATCCCCCTTTAAAGACACTATTGGTGATTCATGCAAAAGAGTGAAAATGTTTTAGATTTTCAGGAATAGCTTAAGAGTGAAGGATAAGTCTGTAGAATTCTCATAAGTTACTTTTTTCAACTGAAGAATTTACAAAAAAAGATGTCAGTATACATACTCTATGTAGTAGAGATTTTGAGCATCCGTATACTATAAAGAAATTCACTACCCCGGTTCACTACACATAAAATGTTTACAAAACAGAGTAAGCACTACCGTTAGATGACTTATCATTCCACGAACCCTTAAGAGCTACATTTCATCCTTTTAAACTGGATATTTCATTTCACATATCAATCGCATTGTTTAGAATCTATTATTTATCTTTTCTGATATTAATTTTAACACTGGGTCGGCGTCCATTGGTGCGAAAAAAAATTACATTGTGCTATCAGTAATAAAAACATGACAATAACAAGTTCAATATCCTTTTCTTAAAGGGTTAATGAATTTTTCCAATACTGTACACGTGAATATTTTCGCATGTGTAAATGTTGACGCTTCAGCGAAATGGTGAACGTTTTAGACTGTTTTAAATTTGATTTTTCAGACCCCTTATACTACATAGTTCTACACACAAATATTTTTTTGTATGGTTGTTAAATTCGTGTTAGCTCAGAAGTGCACGAAAAGTGTGAAAATTATCGTAGCACTGCAACATTTCCACGTTACAGTAAGTCCTCTCCCATGTATAAGTAGATTATTCTTGGTGTTGTTAATTATTCTTTTGTGCCTTTTCATGCATTGAATGATGGTGGAATTATAAGTGTATGAAAATGTTTATTTGCCATGCCAGTTCGCATGTAGAAAAGCTGAGAAACCAACGGTTATAATTTTTGAAAGTACAAAAAATAATAACACGAACTTACGCTTCACGGGCATTTCTTTACTCTAAGTTCATTATTATCACAGATTGTTAAATGGCGATGAATCTCACAGTTTTTTGCACTAGTTCGGTTGTGGCAAAGCGGTGTATTGAGTCATCCCACAAGGCAACAGTTTGGAGAAATTTCACCTCATAGGGTAAGTGTCCACAAAAAATCACTATTCTTAACACATAAAAACCCTGACTTTTACACTCTTTAGCCCACAAAGCAATAGTATTAGGATTTATGCATGATTATGAAAAGGCCCGGTGGTTCTTAAGTGGTTTTAGGACACTTTTTATCCCTAGGTACTGACATGTAGTACCAATGACATTATAGGGCACATTGCAAATTTGAAATGCAGTATGGGAGTGGTTTACAGCACCCTCTGATTTTGTGGTGGGTTTACACCCATGTGTGTCAGGACACAATTGTTTGTTACATATTATTGCGTGACACATTCATGAAATTGTGGCATGTGTGCAGGATGCAACAAAGAGCAAATATTGCAGTCTTTAAAATGCGTCACTGTATTGTCTGAAATTTCACACACTTTTGTAGTTTAATGTGTTTTACAGTTAAAGGATTGATGACCCGATCATGGTCCAGTTTTTCAAGGTTTTTCGCCTCACATGGAAGCATATCACCAAAAATATCTCATACAAAGGTAAGTTAAATCAGTCAGCAATTTTGGAAGTAGAAGCAAAACGTTTACTTAATTTGGTCCTTAGGAACAATGTGTTAATCTAACGTGGTCACCCACATCATGGACTTTTTCAGGCATGAATAACCAAACGGAACATTTAATGGGTCATAGAAATTTCAATGGCGGGTGGGGGTAACGAGAGAACAAAATCTCGGACACTTTGATCGAGTTTAAAGTGGGTGGGGGGGGAGAAAGGTTGCCAAATCCCGGGTCATCCAGCTTCACTTTAGAACTTGTGTTTGAAAGAACAGAAAATATCTTGATGTAAGTTTAATGTTTAGCTGTGATTTTTTGCCATGGTATATTGCTATTTCTTTAGTTTAGGGAGGGGGAATTATACTCCACTCCTCGCTTGATTTCGTTTTTTTTCTAATTGCATCTGTGACATATTTGTATCCGATGTGTGAACCAGTGGACGAAGTTGGTAGAGCGACTGCTTGAACAAGGCTTTGTGATTGGAGCAAAACTGGTTTCCTTTTGATGTAGCATGAGTAAACCCACGGTTTACCTCAATTACCTGGTGTGGATGACGCCTCATCGCTTGGCTGCATCCCAACACCTGCCCAAACAGTCATCCTAAACTATAGGGCCGCATTTTGTATTTTTCGCTCCACTTGGGATGTCCCAGAGGTTTGTCACAAAATTTCCAATGGGGGTGGCATTTGGTGAACATTGAGTCAGAGGAGCGAAAATTCGATCATTCGTTTGCCTGTTTCTACCCCAGAACAAGGCTTTCTTGGGCAGCACTGCATTCTGGTTGTCCTATAAGTATCGAAAAAGCATGTTAATTAGGCCTCAATCGCTGATTTTGCCCAATATGGCGATTTTTTGCCCCATCCCCGAACTTTTTGCCAAAAATCTGTCATTTCTCTTCTGCGAGGCAGGAATAGAGAGAGAGACGCCACGGGGGGAGTGGCAACTGTTGAGAGAGACAACATTGGTTCGTGAGATTTCTCCACCCGTCACTGTGCCATTGCTTATTCCCCTTTAACCCTAGTCACAGCTAATTCTCACCAAACTCACTGTGTTAATTGAGAAAAATGCACTCAGTCCAGAAAGTAGCGGGTGACGTCATCAAACCACAAGACTCATATGGGACCGAAATCGCTGGCCGGGCCAGCACACCGCCGTAGCGTGATATCCCGGGTAATGGGGGCTGGGGGGACCCAAGGCCCTGGGTGCAAAGCCCCCCCGAATTTGCGACCGTTTCTGGTTCCCCTCTTCCCTCACTTCCTTCATTGTCCTCCCGGAGATCGGCTAGACATCCGCGTAGGGTTAGGGTTAAGGTCCGTCTGTGGTTGTTGTCTCTTAAGCACTTTTTTATCTCTTATATATCAGTAGTAAATTATCGGCAAAATGCAAAGCATTATGGGCCTGGTTTTTAAGCCACCTCTGGCACTTCTAATAACACTAAATGATCACTTTGAGTGATTCCTTTTTTACCTTTGTGGATACCCAGAATCAGAAGACGTCTGGTTATTACTTGTCACTTCAACTTCATCTAGGACAGAGTGGATATATTTAGAAACTTCATCCTTTCTACGCTTCAAGTTATTCCCTTAATTTAAAAAGCTCGGCGTTACTTCAGGATTGGTAGGACTGCATGAAGACAGTGCAAAATTCGAGAGGTAGTTTTTGCTTGTGGTGCCTAAACAGTTGGAGGCACATTCTACAAATTTTTGGATAATTTTTACGCCAATATTGTTTTTTTTATATATCTTTAACATCTTTAAAAGAAGGAATGGTCTGAAAATATTTGCTATAATACAGTATATTAAATAATTAAATTGCTAATATTTGTCAATTGGGAATCAATCTGATCAAAACGTGTTTATTAGAATTAAACAAATACTCCGGGGTAAACTGCAGTGACTCCTAGAAGCAAAAATACTGCAATGCAAAGCAACATTTCAAACATTTATCAACAAATCTGATGCATGACCATTCATTACACTGCAAGCAGTAGTATTTTAAACCATTTTTTTTCAACATTGACCTCAAATTCCTCCTAGACGACTGTTGATCTCTTCTCCCTGAACAATCCATATAACACACTCCTCAATGAACATTCTGAGCACCTTAGGTTAACACCCAGTCATTTTTGTGCAAGCAGCAGCAGCATTTTAGGCATTTTTAACAATGATCTCAAATTACTCCCAAATGAAATTTGACCTTATTGACCCAACATGACATTTGACCTGAAAATGACCCAAAATGACCTGAACACCTTTACACATCCAAACCGTTAAGGATCATTCTGAGCAACTTCAGAAAATGTGGTCAACTCTGTGCAAATAACAGAAGTATTTTTGACCTCTAACCCCCGAACATCATTTCTCCTCCAGTCATTTATTATCATCCTTACAAACTAAATTACATGAAAATCCATCTACAATTGTAAGAGAAGTAAGTGCAAACAGGTGTACAGAAAAATAGATAGATGCATCACAATCACAGCTATATGAGCCAAAACCAGGTCAAAATATTCATGCAATGATTCAATGATGACCCCAAATGACCCATGACCCAACATGACATTTGATGATTTTAAACTCACAAATTAGATAATGAATTATGTATATTCTGAATCTGGCCATAACCTCAAAGAAAGCCTTCAGAATGCATTCGGCAGTTTTCAAAGAAAATCACTGCTTAGCCTGTGACGTTAATGAGGATGTCACCAGCTTGAAGTCAAAGGGAAGCGGAGACCTTTACTTTACACCCTCTCTTCCTGACTGCCATCAGTCAAGGTTAGGAAACCTGGCATACATGCTGTCAACATAGCATATAGACACTAATAAAGGCCCCCCTTTTTAAAATGTAAAATCTCAGTTCCCTTGGCCACAGTTCACACCTTCCATTCACCAGTGTATTTAGAAAATACACCCCCTGGTTTTTGGGTATGATATATGATACCCAGATCACACAAGGTCAGTTCATGTCAATGTATGTACAAGTACAACCCACTGAACTGTGTCCTTGGTGGATGAGCAATTGTAACTCATAGTGAGATCAACAGCAAATCACTGGAAAGTGGGGCTTATTTTTTTAAATGTGCTAAGTGTTTCAAGATTTTTGTTTCAAGAATGTTTCAAGAGTTGTAGTTCGGGAGTTATCATTATTGTATCAGCTGTGGAAGGGTGCAGTAGCATAACAGGAGGGGGGGGGGATTGCCCCCCCCCCCCTCTAGAGCACTCTTACTGGGAAAATCAGCTTGACCTACCGGGAAACGGAAGGGAAAGAAAGGAAGGAAAGAGAAAGGGGAAAGAGGATAGGAGATAGAAGGGGGAAATGACAGAGAGAAAGAGAAGGGAAAAGTGAATGAGAAAGGAAATAATGAGTTTTCTGTGCAAGGCGCTCTTCAGAATTTCGAACCGACTGGAAAAAATATGGGTCTACTCAGCGAGCGCAAGGAGCCGGAAAAATTTGTGCCTGAAAAATTGGGTAAACTTCTTGAGTCTTGCTCCCCCCGGAGGCTTAGGTCTTGTTATGCCCCTGGAAGGGTGTAAATTTGTTAGAAATGTTTAAAGGGAGCCTGAACTTTAATAGTTAAAAGGAGAACCTGCCTCTGTTTTCTATTGGAAATAGGGTGTTGAAATAAGATGACACCCACAATTTGTTAAAGGGAAAAGAAAATTAGCTAAAACTGGTTTAACAAATTATCCTTTTCTCACATCTGCCAGAGAAAAGATATTGCTCCCTTGTTCCCATATGTCTGTTTTGGCACTTCAATAGTTTTTATTTATTTTTTTATTTATTGTTTTGATGGGGTCAATTGATAAAGATTTTCTCTAAATATTCTGCTGAAAATAAACCGAACCAAACATTTTTGAACAATAATCTTCTCAAATATTGCTAATTTGGAAATTTAAGCACTTTTCCAACCAAGAAAAGGGGAGAAATGGGAAAAGGAACCATTTTGCATATACGTAGAGTCAAGCAGTGCTAAATTGAAAAATTTTGCTTCAAAACTTAGTAAATTTCTTTTACTTAAATTATTTCCTCCTTCTCTTTCTTCAATCATTTTTAATGACAGAAAGTTGAAAGAGCCCCAACTAGAGTTCCCAAACCATGCTAGTACACTGAAGTTCAGGTGTTATCACATGCGTAGTACGGAACCCACTTGCAACTGCAAGATTCAAGATGATGGAAAAATCCAAGGCTGTGATCTTTTCAGTCCCCTTATTTCCTCGTTAACCTAACAAAATAGGCAGAATTAAGCAACTGTATGCAGTATTCACACAGAAGGTAAAGGTCAAATTTTGGCAAGAAAAATTTTAAAAAGTACAAAATTTTATTGGATTGTCACACGTACACTGGCTATCAAGGTTGAATATCTGATTATATGGCAGAATATCTCATTTGAATGCATTTAACTGACAGAAATCTACAGATCATCAAATTCAAAAAAGTACAGATTTTTTGATGAGAATGGTTGGCTATTCATATTGGTTGCATGTTGAATATCAGGTTATATCGTGTGGCAAGTGAAGGAAGATCGTATGTGCAATGGCTGCCATGTGACAATCTGTTGGGCTGCCATGTGACAAATTGTGGGCTGCCATTGTGACAATCTGTGGCTGCATGTGATAATCTGTGGGCTGCCATGTGACAATCTGTGGGTGCAATGTGATGATAAGGACTGGGGCTGCAACGTGACAATCGTGGCTGCCATGTGATAATCTGTGGGCTTCCATGTGAAATCTGTTGGCTCCATGTGGATAATCTGTGGGCGCCATGTGATATCTGTGGGCTGCCATGTGATAAGCTGCTTTGCTGCCATGTATTAGGATTACCTAAATTATTTTCTTTAAGAACCATTTGAAGGGCCACTGACCCAAGACATGGCATAATAGTATGTTTTGGGAATTTCTGACAAATGCGCAGCTATGCAACTTACGACCTCTTGTACTCACATGGCGCATGGCAGAATTGCCCATCTGAATGCAGTAACTGACAGAACTTTAGTTGGAGTCACTTTGACCTCAATATGGAGTCATGTTAGACATACTATGAGTCATTGGGGTAACTTTTTGCTTTTTTTTTGGGGGGGTAACTTCTCCCACTCCTGGTGACATGCCTGATAATATCAGTGATTCCATTATTGATTTTGAGCTCATTTGACATAATTGCCTCCTTTATTATATGTTCCTTAAATATGCAGGTGTTTACCTTACATACTGCCAGTGATATATTTTCATCTCATATCAGAGAGGCCCAAGTGAGAAAAAAAGTACTGTACGACCTTAGTATAGTCCCAACTGTTTTTAACTTGAAATTAGCTTGAATTTAAAGGCACTATCAGTGATTTGCTAAATGAAAAAAAATCGAAAAAATCATCAAAATCAGATTTCTGCATGTGTGTACCAAGTATAGGCATCCTCCTGGGAGGGCGGGCTGGTGCAGTGGCTCATCCACTTGCCATTCACCAATGTGGCCTGGGTAAAATCCCCTTTGGAGCCGCGTCATACATGAAAAAAAAGAAAAAAAAATTATAGTTGCCGATCCATACCCGTCCTCGCAGGATTTCTCCAAGAACTTCGGTTTCCTCCTGCATCTAAAATCGGACTTCTTCCCATAAAGCCTTCCTTGTCGTTCTGGATTTACTTGTTGTGTTGTGTTGTCACAGCCTAAGGTGCCCTGAGCAGTTTTGTGGCTTTGTCGCATATTATAAGAATTAAATATTATTATTATTAACATAACCTACAAGTGATAAGATCTAATAGCAACTTAATAAAAACAAAATTTGATATTTTTTTCCATACGAACAATTTACTGCAACACATATTTGAATGGAGGTTTATATCGTTCAACACTGTTGTTTTCGTCCTTTTTTGTCAATTTTTCATTTGGAAAAATACCCTACGAGCACTATATGCCTTTTCCTTCACTTTTAACTACTTCAGCAAATTTTGACACTTTCAGGTGGATTACTGATAGTGCCTGTAAAACTGACTCAGGATTTCGAAAGATCTTTAATGTTGTGTTATAATTAAAAATAGTCAACTAGAACTAAAGATAGTCACATAAACAGTGCGCAATTGCAAGGTTTGAGATGAATCGAATTTTTCGTTTTCATGCAGTAAACATTTAGATGGTATAACATTGGCCATGGAGACTGTGATAACAAAAATTCGGATCCGGAATTTTATAACGAAGTTGTGATTTTCTATATGGAAGGACTTCGATTGAGCTTTGCCTAGTTTACACAGTGATTTAATGGACAAGTAGTATGTATATGCAAAAAACACGATTTGTGTGAAAAATGAGGGCGCCCTTATCTGGAATTCTCTGAGTCCGCACTTTAAGGGGTAAGATTATATATGGGATTTCCACCCTAACATGAAACACACAAGCATCAACATTTCAGGCTTTCAGAGCTAAACTTATTCCAAATCTTCACTGTGTCAAATCAGAGTGTGATCAAACAAAGGACCTGTAACATAACTGGAGATGAATCTAATTTTGTACAGAAAAAGAACTAGAAGATACTACCAAAAGAGTAATGATTTTAATTAAAATAATAATTGAATGTAATTATTGCCTTCCAGCAAAAAAAAATTATTAATGGGAAAATCAATAGGAGTTTATACTAATTTTCAGATTCTTTCAAACACTGGGGCGGGATTATTAATCCGAACATCGGATTATTCTCAGGTCAGTACAGGATTTTGAGGCGTGGAACAAATTTTTTGTATAAACAACGTCAATGATCAATTTCCATCACCTAGCTATGACAAAAATTTAAGATTGAGAAAACTGATGTCATTATTTTGCTTTTTACAGAGCCCAGAGTACATTTATTTATGTGCATGTGGATCTTTCAAATTGCAATATCAATTCTTTCATTATGTTTAACTTTGGATATGCCATTAGACATTATCATACAATAATGAAAATTGGAAAATAATGAAAGTGTCACCTCATCAAATGACCAATCATTTTGCTGGCCTATAATGAACATGGGTTCATTCATTGGACTTTTCCGCATTCCTACATACATGTTGGTGGTTGTTTCAAATGTAGTCCCTAATGGTATAAAGGGCGTGTCCGATCGGTTTGGGGGACCCACCCCCCCCCCCGGATTTACCGGAAGTAGTATCGATTTGTGATATCAGATAGGGCGTATTTTTCTCATTGTCTCCTGAAAGTTGAGCCCTCAAATTCCATTTTCATTCCCAAGATATAAACAAACAAGTATTTAAAAACACTGTGTCGGGTCGCCAGGCATAATTTTACAAGGAAATAAGAACAACATTAAAAAGCATTTAAAGGAGTAGATGGTTTTATAGTTTTAAGTTGGACTTTTATTACAGAAACAGTATAAAAGAATCTCATAAACTGAATGAAAGTAGAGTTTGATAAATGGGCATAAAGATTGCATTAGATACCAATCAACCTTGTTTACAACTTGCTCTCCGTTGACCTTTGACATTGGTGTGTGACATTTGACCTCACATAGTTCTAAGCTTTAATTTAACATAGCTTACATTCCTGTCATTTCAAATAAAGAAAATAGAAAAAACGCCCAATTTGGGCGCAAAATGTGTTAAAACTGATCCCCATGATAAGCTTTAATTTAACATAAGTTACACCTTCATATCATTTAAAAACGAAAATAGAAAAAACGCCCAATTGGGACGCAAAAATGGTTAAAACTGATCCCCAAGTTAGAAGCTTTAATTTAACCTAGGTTACACCTTCCATATCATTTTAAATAAAAGAAAATAGAAAAAACGCCCATTGGGCGCACAATGTGTTAAAACTGAATCCCCAAATTATAAGTCTTAATTTAACATAGGTACACCTTCCTATAATTTCAAAATAAAAATAGAAAAAACGCCCAAAATACTAAAACATCATCGTTTACATAAAGACGGGGTATCGGCTTATTCACTTCATGTGTGATCTACAAAAAATTTGTAAACATTGGTAAGCATTCCAAAATATGCAAAACAACAGGGTTGGACAAAAAATGAGGGCGCTTCTTTCTGAAAACCTCCTCATATAAGGTGAAATGATAAAAGGTTTGTGAGCAAGAGGGGAAATTAACATTTTCACTCAAGGGAAGGGTGCCTTAACTCAAAATTTCAAATGGCGAAATGTCATGGAAAAAGGAGACACATTTTTTTAATGGAGCTAGCAAAGGGGGAAACACATGTTTTTTACAATGCCAAAAATTTGAATTCCTCAATTCCCCTATGTGTAAAAAATGACTCCTCCCTAAAAAAATCTGCACTACAATTGACTGGTAAGTTCTTACACAATATCTTTTGGCTTCAGTTGTTGGCCCGATCAGGCGATGAATAAGTTAGCTCACTCACACAAAATCCCCGCATTGTTCACACTTTCTTTTGACATGACCAAGCAAGCCATGACACAAACAGCCTGCCATGAGACAGAACAAAACTCTCAAACTCAACTCTATTCCACCTTAGAGGGAAAGCTTACGATTAATCGAGCAAGCATGTTAGCCTGGCAACACGCTGACTGCCACTGACACACCACTTAAAACCCCAAAGCAGGGTGAATACCCAAAACAAGTATTAAATGGCTATTTTGGTCTTGTTAATTATGACACCTGACTTATGGACATGTTGTTGACTGGGTGGTACACATGAATAGCAAAATGTGTTGTACTTAAGACCTGGAGTATAAATTGACAGTTGAATTTACAATTATGCTGAGAAGCGACAACGTTATAAGTCCATTTGTCTCTGAAGGTCCCTTGTGTGGATCCTATTTATAGAATACTGTGACACAACTGTGTGTATGTGTGAAAAAAGTTTTGTAACTAGATAAAAAATCCCACACCATGCACAGCAATTAGAATTTTTAAGACTTGCCGATTAGTCTTCTAAAGAAATTGATTAGCAACAATTATATATTTTTTTGTGCATAATGATGCAAAATTTGAAAATAAATTGTCCAAAAATTAGCCCATTCATAGGGGAATAGGTAGGAAATCTACCGCTTAAAACATGAAAAGTGAATTTGCGGTGTACATCAATCAAATTTAAGAAACTGCCATCATGTAGGGAGAAGGTTTAACTTTTAAAGGGGAAACTTTTTGCACATTAGAGGGCACGTGTGGTCAGGGATTGATGCTCGTCCGCAATCCAAGGTGGTGGGTTCGAGTCCCATGCGCACAACGTGTTGTCCCTTGAGTACGGCACTTACCCCAATTACTCCTCTCCACCCAGGTGTTAAATGGGTACCAGTGTTATTCAATGATGGGAAAGTAACCGACTCGCTGTGCGGGGGCGGGCGAACCCCCCACAGCAAACATAATACGGAGGAGTCTGGCCCAAAAGCGAATGACAGAGAGATGGGCACATCCGCGCAACGAGCTTCGCTCGGCACGAGACTTTACTTACTTTTTGACCACATTTCAAACCATGAACATTGTTCTTGTACATTTTCAATTTTTGAAAACAGGTTAATGAAGCATGAAAGAAAAAAAAAACACCCCATTTTCGGGGGGGGGGGAGCTATTTCTTTTGGACTGTTTCTATTCTCTGCCCCTTTTGGAATCAGCTTATTCAAAAGTTTAAAAATAAATTATGCACTAATAATTCATTGGCCAAAGTCACCTGATTTATTTTGGGAGTGATTGCCAATTTAAAGCTGTGCAGCTCATTAACATGCCCTTCCTTGCAAGTAAGGGGGGGGAGGTCAGCGGTTCAACCCACAAAGGCAAGTGGTAGAATAGCAGCAAATAGCCCCTTTTCAAAGCTGTGCAGGTATACAAACACTCGTGGAGTGTGGATTTGGCAAATTATAAATTACAGGGATATTTATCGCGGGATTAAATTTCAAGTGGTGGTGGGATAGTTTGGGTTTTGACCATTTCCACGCTTTTGTTATCCTCAAGCCATCCTCCTCTGCTCACAAGAAAATGTTTGTGCACAAACACACCACACAACACAAACAGTCAATCTTTATAATCGTAATTTTTTGCATTATTTTTTCAAAAAATTTCCCAGTGGTTGTGGGAAGCACAAAACAAGATTAAGTTGACATAGTCACAATTGTTGATATGCCTCAAAGTATGTATGGGAGTCAGTGAAAGTGAGTAGAAGTGTATGTGTGTGTGTGTGTGTGTGCATATAGTGTGTATGCACTGCGGCATGTGTGGTATTGTCTACATGTGTACATTGTGTGGATGCATGCAACATACAGCATTGCAGGTTGTTCTGTGTGCTTGGCCTGTTTGTGTCGTGTGTGACCAAGTTGCAAGTGTTACACACGCACCCGTACATGTGGGCATGGATGCATGTTTTTAATGTGTGTGAGTTTCTGTGCCTGGTACTTTTAATTAATGGAGGAAGCCTGCATGGCGCCTTTACCACCCCACAATTAATTGGAATACCTGTGAATGCCCGATAAGTCTGTATTGTGGTGGAATTCATAGCACATAAAGGCACAAAGGGAGCCAGGGGAGTTTTCCCCAATGTTTCCATTTTTTCCTCTACTTTTCTTCCTGAGAAGAAAATAAAAAACAGAAAAAAACTAAAAAATCAATAAAACTCAAAAACTTAAAAAACACTAATTTTCAAAATGCCCATAAAATTCAGTCTCCCATCCTCTTTCTATTTGTTCCTAACACAGCCATTGAACATTCTTCTTAGAGATTACACTATGGATGAAACTCACACCCCGGGGGGGGGGGGGGTACTCAGTGGAAAATGGTAGGTACATATGTGATGCGATCTGGAAAACCCGCCACATGGTGCAAAATTTATATTCCGAGTTTTGACTATCATTGCAAAGTTTGAAATATAAAGTTTCCATAACTTTTTACTTCTTTCTTCTATGATACACATATCAAAAGTTATGCCTTATATAATCTAACAAAAAATAAAGTACAACATAACAGATTTTAAGGTATTTTCTTTATTTTTTCAAACTGTCCTGCGCGACATGTGGCGGGTTTTCCCAGATCACATCACATATGTGCCGCCAATATGGGTCACATTTTCACGCCTTACTATAACAATGGGTGATTTTTCCCACCAGGCTACTATAAAGATGGGTCACTTTTTGAGGTCATTGCTACTATATAAATGGGTCAATTTTTCAATTTTTGGTCGCATTTTACTATGAAAATGGGTCAGTTTTTCTGATTTTCGCTAAAATCACAATGAAAATGGTTGATTTCCTGATTTTTGGAAAAGTTACTATGAAAATGGACCGATTTTGCTAAGATTACTATGAAAATGGTGCGAAATTTCAAAGCCAACTATATAAATGGGTCGAAATTTCGGAACCAACTATATAAATGGGTCATATTTTTGTACAATTTGGTCACTATAAACATGGGTTGATTTTTTTACCCGGTGGACGCACACCCGTACCCAATTTTGGGTCGAGTACCTCTAATGGATACTCACTATGCCTATATTATGTGCTCAAGAAGATTTACAAAGTTAACACTTGGTTAACATTACTACCTCAACAGAAAAATCTCACATCAAATAAAAAAGTTTACCACAAATAAAAGGTCAGGTCAGATTGAATCAGTATGTCAATTCAAGCTACCAGTAAAAAGTTCAGCCCTGCCTCCAAGCTAACTGTGTATGCAATTCATGATAGGAACAAAACTTGAAACATTAGATTGGGCTTACTGGATTGAACTACCAAGAATTTTGAACTCTTGGAAGTATTGGGAGTGATCCACAAAACATCTGGAGATTGAAGACTTCCTAATGGGTGTAATTGCTGAAAGGTATTAAAGGGAAATCTTTGTTGTCCTAAACTGATATTTTATATGACTGGTTATACTCACAAACCTTTCCAATGACCAAAAAAATTAAATTAAAAAAAAAATTAAAATATTTTTATTGGAAGAGCCCCAGTGGACACTCAACTTTGGTTTGGGTAGGTACAAAGCATCTTACTTTTTAGGGCTTGAGAACTTAAATTTCTGCAGAGTTGGGTCTTTTGGAATCATATCTTGGTCCAAATTTTTTTGTCTTGGGAACTGAATTTTGGGCCAAATTGGGGAATGTGAAAATGAAAAAAAAATGCCCCTTTTCCCAAATTTTTGGCTAGAAACTTAACATTAATATGGAAGTTTTGTGCAAACTGAGGCCCATAAGAACTAAATCATGCTTGAACAGGGGTACAAAGAACTGGAGAAGAGGTTTGACCTAGGGTCTTGACTGCTTCACTTGTAAACCTGTATTGCCATAAAATAATAATTCTGTGTTTTTTATTTGTTTTATTTTTTTTATTGTTTGGGTTTGTTTGTTTTTATTTTCTCTTTGGATTTGTTTGCTTTATTTTATGTTTGGATTGTTTCTTTTATTTATTTGTTTGGGTTTGTTTGTTTGTTTGTTTTATTTGTTTGGGTTTGTTTGTTTGTTTGTTTGTTTGGTTTGTTTAGTTTATTTGTTTGGGTTTGTTTTATTTGTTTGTTCGGGTTTGTTTTATTTGTTTGTTTGGGTTTGTTTTATTTGTTTGTTTGGGTTTAGCTAGATTTGGTTAATGAGCTGCCTATTGAGAATCTCTGCTCTAATCTTAATTCCAGCAACCAATATAAAATACTTGGCAGTTGCAAAGAAATTGATAAGCTGTAATTAATTTTCTATACTTCATCCAGTAAATGAAAATAACTTGCTCACCTAATTAACTTATTACCAAATGACCTTATATTGGCAAGTTTTCCCATTTTCAGCTTTGGCATAGTTCACCCCAAGTCCAAGGCTGTGCACAGTTGCCAAAACTTTGGCATTACACACTGTTGTTGAACTGATATTAATTACTATTCTGTCCTTCCTGCCAAGTCTCCAGCTTTAAATGATATGGTTCTATTGTGTTGGACTCCATAGATAGCATCATCAGACTATAGACATTTCTAGAGAGAAGTAGCAAGTTCAGAAATTGAAGTACTTTGGATCCTTTCCACAAGGCACTGATTAACCTTTATTTTTTTTTCAACGAGTTGATATGGCCATGATTTGAAAATTGATATTTAAAGGGCAATGGTCCAATCGCAATGCCTCTTCCCAGAACCCAACAAGAAGTGGTAAAAAGTTTGGTATCTGAAGGAAAGCTACTATTTTTCTCATTTACCCTATGAAATCTTAGGGCTAATATGTTGTTTTGAAGTGTGAGCAAAAAAGTACCCACCAATTTTGGTTTGACCTAAAGAAATTTCGGATTACACAGACTCTTTGGGGCTTTAAAAATCATGTTTTTAGCTTTCACATCAAAATGGATGAAATATCGGTGTGAAACGTTATGGATGGGGTTTGTGGGGTGAGGGTCATCTATCAAGATGAAACACTTTATATTACTGAAATAAGGTCGGTGACCTTTACCAATGTAAGAGGTTGGAACAAGTGTTGCAACATGCATCTCAGAAGAAAATCTAGCTAGTTTAATTTGGTAACACTAAATCAACCCACAAATCAGCAAGCAAAACAGGAAATAGGGAACTCGGCAAACAAGCAGACTACACTATACCCTGTTCAGGGTAAGGTAGAACATAACCCCATATTACTTTTGCCATTGCCCCTTATATTCTACATAGTTTGTCAGAGAAGATGCTCCAAGGTGCTACAAAAAACACTATAGCTACTATTACTATATTTACTCATGGAATACATTATCAGAGATGTGACAGAGGAGTTGTCCCATTTCTGAAAATCCAAAATTTGAACCGACAGCAAGGCCAAATTTTATCGTAGCACACAGTGGACCTCCGGGGAACATACCGTGTTGTTCCTAATAAACGCCCCTGCTCTAATACGCCCCCTACAATTTTTGGAAAAACAATTCAAGATAATGAGTTAAGCTTACCTAAATCACATATTTAATGGCCGGGACTGTCGTAATCCGTATCATAATCCGTGTTGATGCACAGTGTAATAGTTTAATTAGTATGGAACTTTGAACTCGGGAGGTGCGAAAACAGTAGAGATTACCGATCCAGGGTTTCCTCTGCCGATCCGATGCCCGATACTTTTTGTGTCGTATCGGCCGATCACCGATCCGATCCGATGGTTTGCCTATCTGTTAAAGATCGACCAACCCTAGTGAGTATTAGTAGGAGTTGCACTGGTGGTTCAACTTTTTAAACGCATAGGAATTGGCGACGATGATTATAGTTAATAAATCTGTGTGGTCCACATTTGTTACAAGTTCCGATGAGGTGATTTTAGAGCGAAAAGGTTATCGTTTATTACCGAATGTGTGAAAATAAAAGTAACGCCAATCAATAAGCGGCATTGTAATTTCCCGCAAAAACAACTCCTGTCCTTGAGTTAATCAGAATATCAACCATAATGCTCATTTTAAATTGCAGATTTCATTTCTTCTTAATTGCATTTCAAAATGATTGCGTTCAAGTTTAATTAAATCAAAACTTTTTGTTACAATTATACCGTAGTCGATCGACCGGCCTTCACGTGCCGTCCATCCCCAGGTCAGGCGTCTACAATATGCTAATTATGCTTGACAGGTGCAAAGGACATGTGCGTGTACGGCTCTATAGACTGCAGGTTACATGCGGTAAAATGGCGAAAAATTATTTATAAAATTCTTGTTTGGCAAGAACCAATTAACAAATCAATTGTATTCCCATTTCTTCATCATTTGTATTATTTTTTTTATGATTTTCCCAGTCATTTCTTTTAACATATTTTTGTCGCGGTAAGTATACCCCCCCCCCCCCCCGCAATCAATCTCAATGACGTAAATGGGATCCCGGGAAAACATGTGTCTTAGAGTCAAAGGACACTGCAGAGCATAGCGAATTGCATGAGCTGACCTGTACCTCGCGCCTCGCAAGGGGTGAGAAATTCATTGACCTTGCTGCTGATGCTCCCATTATTCTTTTTATGTATCATAATAATCAATGAGAGCATGGATAGATGAGTAGCTAGCGCCAACATGGCCTTTGTGGGATTAGCGTGATTTAGTTCTAAGCAATTTATTATTCATTCTTAACCACAGGTCCACATCGCGCGCTCATGTTTGGCTAGTGTATCAAAAACTACGGCGGTTCGGAAAGTATGAGCATGCATATTACTCAGCAGGGAGGTAACTAAATCGAAATGGGTGGGACATGACCCACCCAGTTAATTATTTGGCCCACCCAGTAAATTCAGGATGAACACAATGACCAAATGGCCCACACAGTTAATTTTTTTTTTTTTTTTTAAAAAACTCTGACCCAAAAATATATGAATGAAGTTGCAGTATTTCAGCTAAATTAATGAATGCTAATAAAAATTAGTCACTGAGTAAAAGCAATATTTGAATAGGCTTGGCTGTGTGACTCTAAAACATAACAATTATGGTATTCAGGATAGTTGGGTGACAAACTTTACTAAAGGTCTATACTAATTAAATGAAGATCACCATCTTTAAAGGACAAAAAGAGAGAGGACGGTTGTTTATATTGTAATTTATTGGAAGATGCTGAAATTCCTGTCTTTTGTGTGTATAATATAAAAAAAATGATCACCTCATGACTCGGGGCAAGTAACTATTACTCCATTAGTTCTTAGGCCTGGTGGAATGGAACGCTAAATACAAAATTTGCAAATACAAGTCCAAATAAAAATGGATGTTTGTTTGCAGTAAGTACCTCCAAAACCGAAATGCAAACTGCGCTTTTGTTATTGTTTTATTTTAAATTATACCAAACATTAAGGGCCATATTCTCAAACGAGGTTTAAAATAAACGGTGGTTAGGCCTAAACTGTGGTTAGCTAAACGCAGTTTAAAAAACCGCAGGTTAAATATTTTAACTAGTCGTTTAGCTAACCACGGTATTTAAACGCCGTAAATATCATCCACTAAACTGTGACATATCTTCGCCTATAATATTACGTGCGCGTGAACAATTTATAGGTCAGATAATGCCTTCCGTAGTTGTAGATGCTATGCAGGAACCCCACGCGTAAATTTCAAGAATGTGCTTATGTCGGAGCTTTAGAATTTGCTCAGTGATAGAGACAAAACCCTGGCCTATTTAAACTGTTGTAGGTCGCTGTGCGCATTGCTGTTATTCATACTATAAAAAGACTTACACACAAGCATAAAAATAGAAGCAAAGGAAAAATGGACGAGAAGAAATCAAATGAGACTCGGAAAAGAAAGATAAGCGAATTAAAGGAGACAACTGGTCTAACCACGAGTATCACATAAGCTGAAAATATCAGGCGTTGATGAAAGCGTGAAGTTAAACCACGCCTTAAATAGCCCCGGACCAAGTTTAAGTTTAACAACGTTTAGACATGTTTAACGATGTTCGGCTAAAATTAAAACATACTTAAAGGTACCATGGCTTGAGAACTGCGTTTATTTTAGCGGGCGTTTAAATTGCGGATTTAACCAGTGTTAGCGTTAAACATTGTTGAGAATACGGGCCTAAGTCAAACTACTAGGTAGTTGTAAATTATGTTTTACTGTATAATTCTTAATTAAACAAACAAATATTGATGGTGGATACCTTATTAAAAGTAATATATCTCTCTGGCATTTTTTTGTCCAAAAAAAAGCCAAATTTTATAATCATCAATAAACAAAATGCACTTAATGGCTCCAAAATTTAAATGCCTATTTTCAACAACTTTGTTTGGTTCCTTTTGTTTTTGCTTAATCATCACTCTAGTATACTTAACCCAAAAGCTGCTCCTCCAAATAATGGACTGAGTACTGGCAGCTAATCAATTGCCAAATGGAATTATTATTACGAAAACATGTGGATGTGATCTTATTGGACTCCGGGAAACGGGGGCCTCAATATTGCATATGATGTAAGTGGGTTGACACTGAATAACGGCTCACTCAGTCTCAGTTGGGGAGGGGTAGACATAGGTTAGTTTGCAGTCAAAGTTAGATTCATGGATGAATAATAAAAAAGGTGTTGAAAAAGACAAATATTGAATTAATAATAATTATAATTTTACCATGAGTCAATAAAACGGTGTATTAGATCATTTGTTTTATTGTTATAATCTGCACTATTAAATGGGTCAAATGAGCGATGTTCATGAACACCCACCGAGAACGTTTTTGGAAGGTACATATTGGACACCAAGAAAAAAAAATCACAATTTTTGAACTTGGTTTTCTGTCTAATCAGCCCCATAGAGGTGCATACTAAATCATCTTTTATACATAGAGACGGAGTTGGGCTTATTCACTTCAGAAGCGATCTAAAAACATTGGTAAGCATTCTAAATATTACAAGAGGTTTTTAAAAAATGGAGTGAACTTTTCTGGAAATGTCCTCGTGTCTCTTTATATTGTGTATAGGTGTACATAAAACCCATTGTTGACACTATTAAGCTTTTTGTTGTTGTTTTTGGTTTTATAAATAGCATATTTGTTGAAGGAATTCTGGAAATTAAAGTTGGCCCACCCAGTAAATTATTTTTCCTTACTTTTTGGGCCAATTAATTAAATAAATTTTGGCCTCACCCAGTAAATTTCGTATTACTCATGTTTACTCATCCGAATTACGTGCATACTAGCATTGTGGGAAAAGGTGTTGGTGCTCGTCAGAGCCCACAGAGCTAAAACTACCGATTAAGAAATGTTTAATTTTCTCAGTGCCATGGGGTCCATAGGTTTACACCTAGTTGAGGGATGTTCTCGTATTTAATCAAAATTTCGACCCTCTCTGATGCAAAAACATCCATAAAAGAACCTATGATTTTTAGATTAGTTCATTTACACCCTTTCTCTAGATCTATGTGTTAACGTTAGTCTCTCACGCAGTATCAATGAATTTAGATATTTTTTGCAGTCTGTGTCACAAACTACACTGTGGGAAAATACTTTCCGTACCGCCGTTTAAATCAAAACAAACTTTCTGCTGATCCCCTTTTTCTTTTCAAGCACTTACAATCAATGAGGAGAATGGAATGAGATGAGTAGCACCACGTGAGCTTGGTAAAGCTATACAGGTGGTGACAACAATATTATTATTAAATGTTATGTTCTATGCAAATTAGTACTGAGAATTCATTGCAGCCCGCACATGTTTGACAAAAACAACTAGTCTCTTCTACGTATTTATTATGACACTGTTGATGCTGTACAAAAATACAGCCACTGCAAGTGAAAACGAACCTAAAAAAAATACGTAACGAAAGAGTTGGAAACGGGAATATTTCGGCCGTATTTCTGGACTCTGCTTCTAAGGATTTTTATGTTCATTGAAGGCTTTGAACTTGAAGCACAAAAGATACAAAAATAATAAAACATAAAGCAGTAATTTTCTCAGTTCACTTACAACGCGATTTCCGTTGGAGAGCAGAGGTCATGCGCCTGTCATGCGTTGTAACGTAGACAGGACCATAACAGTTGCAGTATAGCTGAATTTGGAACCGCCTTGTTGAAGTGAGATCGTGAGAAGTATAGATCGGTAATAGAATCATTTAGCCTTAAGTTTTCTCATGTAGGCTAAGAGTTATAATTGAAGATGATGGCTAAATACACATATTAAAATCAGTTGAGTAACTCGTGTTTTCCAACTTAAAAACTGGTAAAATACCCATTATACTTTGTCCCTTTCTTTCATTCAATATATCGGTTGAGGATCTGCAAGCTCGGACATATTTTTTGCCGATCCGATCTTTTGCAGATTTAGCCAAATCGGCCGCCGATCCGATGTCCGATACAAATATCGGTTAATCTCTAGAAAACAGCGTCCCCCTGTACGTTCATTTGTATTATTGGTATCAGCGAAAATAAGCGTGTGTAAGTTGATTTTTGACTTTCCATTTTTGACTGTAATAAACGCCTTCCCTTTTGAAAAAATGCACGGCCCCCGGGGCGTTTATTAGAACAAACGGTATTTTCTTAATGTGATTTCAAGGTACAAGACCCCTTCTCCAAAATTTTTACATTTCCGGATTTATTTTTATTTATGGCCCAAAATCCGGAATTCCGGAAATTTCCGGAAAAGTTACATCACTGCATTATGACCTTTGCCTCCCCTAGTTTGATCTCAAAGGTCATTTTCATCTTATACATCTTTTCAAAAAAAATCACATAATTTTTATGAACCTAGCATAATCAGCATAAAATGCATTTAAATGAGTACAGACAAGCCTAGTCTTAGTTCAGTGGTTTTTAAGATGGCTTCCCAAATGACTACAGGTCATATAGGAAGCCATCTCAAAACCACTGACTTATGTGTTATAACCTATACAGAATCTACCAAGGTTGAAAGGGTTAAGATGGAAGGCCATCTCAAAAGCCACTGACTTATGTGTTATAACCTATACAGAATCTACCCAGTGGCGGCGCCAGGACCCTCTTTTTTCTGGGGGGGGGGCAAACAGGGAGCAAAGTGAAATCTTGGGAGGGGGGCAAAGTGAAATTCTGGGGGGGGCAAAATATGGAAAATTTGGACATTTTTCACCAATTTTGGCCCAAAATCGCTGATTTTTGGCCCAAAAATCACTGAATTTTGCCCCAAATCCTTCATTTTTCTTTCGACCAGGGGGGGCAAACTGGGGGGCAAGAAAAAAAAATTGGGGGGGGGGCAAATGCCCCCATGCCCCCCCTGGCGCCGCCACTGAATCTACCAGGGTTAAAGGGTTAAGATGGAGCCATCTCAAAAGCCACGGACTTATGTGTTATAACCTATATAGATCTACCAGGGTTAAAAGGGTTAAGATGGAAGCCATCTCAAAAAACAATGTCTTATGTGTTATAACCTATATAGATCTACCAGGGTTGAAAGGGTTAGATGGAAGCCATCTCAAAAGCCCCTGACTTATGTGTTATAACCTCTATAGAATCTACCAGGGTTGAAAGGGTTAAGATGGAGCCATCTCAAAAGCCACTGACTTATGTGTTATAACCTATATAGAATCTACCAGGGTTAAAAGGGTTAAGATGGAAGCCATCCCAAAGCCACTGACTTATGTGTTATAACCTCTATAGAATCTACCAGGGTTAAAAGGGTTAAGATGGAAGTCATCCCAAAACCACTGACTTATGTGTTATAACCTATACAGAATCTACCAGGGTGAAAGGGTTAAGATGGAAGCCATCTCAAAAGCCACTGACTTCTGTGTTATAACCTATATAGAATCTACCAGGATTAAAAGGATAAGATGGAGTAATCCAAAAACAAGACTTATGTGTGAAACCTATACAGAATCTACCAGGGTTGAAAGGGTTAAGATGGAAAGCCCCACCTCAAAAGCCACGGACTTATGTGTTATAACCTTATAGAATTACCAGGGTTAAAGGGTTAAGATGGAAGCCATTAGTAAAATAAAAAAAAAACCACGACTTATGTGTATAACGATATACAGATCTACAGGGGTTGAAAGGGTTAGATGGAAGCCATCTCAAAACCTACTGACTTATGAGTATCTAACCTAATAAAATCTATCAGTATTAAAAAGGTTAATTACATAATATCCAAAATATTGCTCAATTCTGTGTGCTCATTGTAGATTAGTATAAAGGGAAAAATCACTATAATCAAATTACATGGTGGTTCTAATGTAGAGTTGCCGTAGGTGTAATTGAAAAGTACAATACACAATGAAAAAAACATATAAACTTGTACTTTTCAGCCGTAGGCCAAGGTTGTGGTTTGCTAGCTGTGTGCAGTCCATGACTCAGTAACCGGTGTTTGTTATGTTTGTTCGGTTCAAGAAGTGGAGTTCTGTGATTTAAGATTTGGCAAAATAATCCTGTTATTATAATGCATGGCCATCACATGGTTTGGCATTATGAAAGCAGGTGAAAGCAGGTTAGCTGGTCAAGCGAAAGATGAACCATGTAGAAACATAGGCATTGAATTGTTTATATTACTATAAACACAAAGGGTCTATAGTGTGTTCACTATAAGGCAGAAAAGTGACCTTTGTGAAGTAAATGGAGCGAACACTAGATAGAAAAGGCCAATGTAATAATGAACCCTATGGTAAATCGACTATAGTAGCTATAGCTTGTAGGCAAAAATGGAGCCTCCCTCCAACAAAAGTGTAGAATACAGGTGGCAAAAGATGGGTCATGTTCCACCTTACACTGAACAGGGTATAGTAATGTATAGAGATTTAATACCTATACATAGAAACCAGTAGTTATAAAAAGGGGTATTAACTAGTGCTGAAAAGTGTACACATTTTGAAGCTAGTGTAACACACCGTACAACAAGTGGGGGGGGGGGCGGTCGCGTACCTCCACAAATCACAAAAAGGGGGCAAAAGATCCACTTTTTGATGAATTTTAGGATAAAAAGGTCCAAAAATCTGAGAAAGGTTTACAAAAAAATTTTTTTAATTTTTTTAATTTTTTTAAACCCTTTTAAAGGGGGTTAGGTCCACATTTACCAAAAAAAGTCAAGCTTTTTCAAAAGAAGGACACTTTTTCGAAGTACCGCACCCCCGCAAAATAAATCTGCGTACGGCCCTGAATGTCTACAAGAACGGAAGGACCGCCTGCATGTTTCGAAAATTTCACACACGTTTACCACGTGAGCAAAAACAAACTATTTGTCAGTAATAGTAATAGTAGAATTACGAACGTCAAATTTTCACCCAAAATATCGCATCAGTACAAAAAAAAAATTCCAGTTACTGCTGCTTAAAATCATTTCTGACTTTTACGGAAACACAGGAAACTCCATGGGTGTTGGGGATGTATAACTGCATAATCTGGATTAAAAACATTAGGAATGTCATTTTTAAAAACATGTTAAGTTTTGGGATGATATCAGGACTGAACAAAGCCTGGAAAAGAGATTTTGAAATGGACGACAGCAAATTCGACGTCGCTGTTCCATGTTATCAATGTGTACAAGGGATACACAAACGAAAATACTGTGCTGTCCATGATTATTGATTTTGCATGGAAATAGAGATTATGGACACTATGGACAGGAAGGCGGAAATGCATACTAATTCCCATTGAGATAATCTTTGGTTCAGAGCAATTGTCCAAATAATCAAAATCGAAATGGTTTTATCATGACAAAAGCCCAACAAAATGGTACTAATCAGGTTAAACTTACCTTGGGGTGCATGTTGAAGAAAACGTTTTCTGTCAAAATCTCGCTTTTCATTTTCAGCCATAGTAGAGCAAAAAATACTTCGTTGATGATGACAAACCTGAAAGAAATAATACTGCATGTGAGAAATTGCTGGTAAACAAACTAAGTTGTTACAAAAACACATATAAAATAGGTGACTCTTAATGATGTATTGAATTTAATTATATGCATCATCCTCTCCTCCCCTCCCTACCCTCCACCTCCCATCCGGCCTATACCCCAACTCTGTGTTGTTTTTGATTCGATGCGGACATAAACATGAAGGTTGACCAGTTGATAAAACCTGCTAAAGAACTCATTTGTATTTTATATGTTTGCCAGATACACAAAATTATTTTCACTTTTCCCATGACTTTTTAACATTTCTGGAATTTGACTTATGTCCAGTTAAAAAGCATGCCGTTCACCATGGTTTCTTTTCTTTTATACAAAAAATGTCAATTGTAAAAAACCACATAAAAGAAATTTACACAGTAGCCAAAAAGATTTTCCAGGACATGTAAAAAATACTCACCAATGTATGCATTTTTTCTCATATTTGTTTCAGAGAAAAGATGCTTCATTCTGTTATGTTATGGGTAGAGGTAGTGTTAACCTGACTTTTGTGAAATAAACGATATCAGATCACTGGCATTGAAAAATTTTACCCAAATAACCATTTTTACCAAGGTTTGTAGCTTAACTGGTTAAAAGACACCTAAACGGGAACTATTGCATGAACCGGATCTACACGCATACACATCACTGGAATGGAATAACAACTTAAATAGTCATGCTTAACACACAATGAGTCAAAGTTCTGACTGAAATTTACTACAAAAATGTCAAATAGTACCTTGCAATTGAGCAACTATAATAACTCTTTGAGGTTACTGGCCATTTTTTTGGGGTTATATGATTTAGCCAATATGAGACATGATAAAAAAAAAAGGCTTAAAGGGTATAGCTATATATAGAAGGGTGATTTTGGATTTGAATTTTATCATAATAATGTTTTATAGGTGATAGCGTATCGAGGGAATTTTATATGAATATGATATCGGGGTTTGAGAATCCAGAAGGACGTAACAACACTAAACGAAAATTAAAGAATTTCTTTAATCATGCTGTAATAAAATAACCATAAAATAATTAAAAACTTAATATTTTCCTTTTTTTTTATACTAAAGCAAATCTATTTCCTTGCAGAAGTGGGGCAACATGGAAGCAGATCAGGATACTACCTGTGGGTGTGGAACAAGCACCACAGACAATGTAAAATCTCTTGGTTTCCCCACTGTTGGAGCAACAATGCACAAACAAGGACCTTGCGGAATTCAGTGAATCAGCCCAGACATTGTAACCCATCTCTGGCTGGATGCATATTTTGAGAACCACAGTGGTTTGGACACGATAAGAAGATTCTCAAATGTAAAACTCTCAGCAAGCTCGTAATTTACTGTAAGCAAACATTATATAAACTTTATATGATCTTTAATGAACATCAATTTTTTTGGCTTTAATTGATGAAAATTGACTAATTTTTTCCCCATGTTAGAAAATTTTTGAACTAAATGAACTCCCAACAAATTTGAGAAAATAAAAAAAAACCTCCGATTACTAACGAAAATAAGCATGAAAAAAGGCGTCATTCATACCAGAAAGCTGAAAATGAGACCCATGTTAGTGTTTACGTCCCCTTTTGGTCATTTGTGTTGAGTACCCCTCCTCGGCAGTTACCAAGTTCAAGTAATTTACAAATTTCACAACCAGGTACAATTGTAATGCATGATAACACTTCCAGTGGGGGTATGGGGGTCATCTTCCCCATTTTTTTTAATACCCCTTTCCCCACCCCACCCCCTCACCCACCCCCGACGACCGAAACATGAAAGAATTTTTGGCAAAAATCAGCGATTTTGGGACCAAAAATTCAGGCCAAAACTCAACAAATTTTTGCAAATCAGTTGATTTGGGGCCAAAATTGTTTAAAAATCTCAAATTTGTTGATATTTTTCCAATCAACCCAGGGAATTCACTTCCCCCCACCCCCCAAAACCAAAAAAACACTTTGGCCCCACCACCATAAAAAAAGAGTCTGCGTCAGCCACTGAACACTACATATGTGTATGCTATTGCTAAGAACAATTCACATCCATCCAGATGCAAGACATGGCAGATTACCCTTTTCACATTTTGCGGTTACGCACTTGCAAATTCCTCCTCGCTAATTATACGGGCATTGGAACTAAGGTTGAGGCAAACAATCATACCGAGATACCTATATCATGATCAAATCACAACATTTCTACTTTGTATCAAAATTCTCTGAATATATACAATGGATGAGGTCATATGTTTCCAGTTAAAAGGTGTATTTCATTTCTACAACCTCAATTCCCTTGCCCGCCGGGGGGGGGGGGGGGGGGGGGGGGGGGGGGTCCATCATTTTTTTTGTAGTATGTGCTTTCCTGGATTTTCAAAAATTGAGGCTCTGGAGCTGATGTGAGGCCCAAAAATGGGGTCTCCGGAACTAGTTTTTTCCAAAAATTTCAGAAAATAAGCTGCGATTATCCCTCAATTTTCCAGCTACTTTTTTGATGTGTTTTTGACTTCTTAGTGATCTTGGCTTTTCAGACCTCATAAAATTTTGGCTTAAGTCCATTGGCGTACCAGAGGGGGAAGGGGGGGGCAGAGTGCCCCTCTGAATTTTTTTTTTGAGGGGAAATCGGGAAATAAAAACCCTTGATATTTATGTTAAAAAATTCAGCTCTTTTTCGGATTCTTTTGCCTTGCGACCCGGAAATTTTTGCTTGTGATCGGGAAATTGGTTGCATCTCCGGGCAATTTGCCCCTCATAACCCTGGGCTGGCTACGCGCCTGCCTACGTCTGGCCAGTGCCTGTACTAAACCACATTTTCGTACTTGGGGAAAAATGGTTCGCAAAGTTTAGACCCACAAGCCATTTCATGATCATGCTAACACAAGTACCAAGCTTTGTGGGGATAAATGAGCTTATAAAAGTCAGGGTTTTTATGTGTTAAGAACAGGATTTTTGTGGTTCACATGACCGTATTGAGGTGAAATTTCCCAAAACTATTAAATTACTTGTTGTTGTATTTTGGAAAGACTTCCATATGTACACCCTATGTCCCTCAACCGCCCTACCCCAAAACCCGCCGGGGGGCCCCCTCGCATTACTATTTTGCCCCTTATACACATTTATTTTAATTTTGGCCTTGTTTGAATCAAAACGGAGAAAGCTAAATAATACATTTTTAGGTGCATGTTAAATATATAGAGGGGGGTACATATGGAAGTCTTGCCGTATTTTTAGTGGTTTACATAGAAAATGTCAGCAAAACATACTTGTCAGACACTTTTTTGTTATTTTTGAGATGATGAAATCCCTAAAAAATTAAAAAAGTTAAAAAACTTAAAAAAAGCAAAAAATAAAAAAAATAAAAAAAATCAAAAGTTCATAAAGTGGTTGTTCCGATTTGTGTTTATGTGTTCTCTACTGGATATGAGAAGCCTGGCACTTGCACAAATACACCCCAGAAGTACCGTGGGAAACAAAATGGCGGTTTTGATGGTTAGACGCAAATATGCTGTTGCAAACCCTATTCCATACGTGCTAATAAAGTGGTTAACCACTAAAACGGCGGTTTTTTGTTTATATCTTGGAATAGAATGGATTCGAGGGCTTAAATTTTTCAGGACGAACAAAGAAAAAATACGGCTTCATCTGATATCAAAATCGATACTACTTCGGGTAAATCAGGGGTCCCAAAGACGATCGGAACACGCCCCTTTAACCACTGAACACTACCTATTGGTAGTACAGCTATTTTCCTGAAGGTTGCAAAGTGGCATATGAGTATGAAGAAACATACATGTACAATGATACAAATATATGGCAAACCTATTGAACAGTAAACAGGTCTTTAGCTAAGTAATTTAATCAAGAGTTTTACAGTTTTTAATAAAAGGAAGAGCGTTCCAAAATAGTGAGGCCATAAAGAGGATAAAAACTGCCATTTCCTTCCAATTTAGATTTAATTCTGTTTAATTCTGACTATCTTTGTAATGTTTTTCAAGTCAACCTATCTCATAACAACGTTAGTGGCGTTTTCCGAATGACCTGACGGATTATTGGGAAGCTAAGGTTTTAGAAATTACATCAGAAAGTTTAGATTTGAAGGTGGGGGGGGGGGCATGGCATGGGTAGCTTGTTCCCTCCCCATTTTTTTTTCTTACACCCATTCTCCCCCCCCCCACTAGAAGGAAAAATGATGGATTTTGGCAATAATCAGTGATTTTTTTTTTTTTTTGGGGAAAAATTTTGTTTAAAATCTCAAACTTTGGGTTGTTTTCCCCAAAATTTTACTTTCCCAAAAAAATATCACTTTTCCCCCATGCCCCCCCAGAACAAAGTATGGAGAGTGATTATAGCAGTAAAGTTGTAAACATCCAAACCAAAACTGACCAGCATTGAAAAGTTGTGCCTATATGAATCTTTCCCTGGAAATTGGCCAGGCATGATAGGGTTAAAAAAACCCAACCATGTGCACGTTTGGTCGGCTTCGAACCCGACGACCTTAGCATTGAAAAGTTTTTGCATGCAGGGGCGGCGCCATGGTCAATCATAGAGGGGCGAAACATAATGGGGGGGCAAAACAGTACAAAATGACTCATTTTGGTTAAAAAACCTAATTTTACGCAAAACCTGTTTTTTTTTCCTAAATTTTTTGAAAATCTCAGGGGGGCGGCCACCTCCCCCCTGCCACCACCCTGGCGCCGCCCTGGTGCATGCCATTCAATATCTAAAACACTGGGTGCAGGTATTTGTCATGTAGCGGAAATGGAACGTAAATTGATAGAGCTGCTTGTGCTTTAGATTATGGGAAAAGTGGTAAAAGGAAATAAATAGCGCTGAAATACTTAGACAAGCTTTAGCATCCCGTCGGGATTAACACTGAAGTGCAACAACAATTAGCATGGCAAGTCGTGAATATAACCATTTTTACATGCATCATACATTCACAAAAATTACAATTTTTTGACCACCTGCATTCATTCAAATGAACTGTGTTCAGTCAATATGTTCTGCTTTCCCAAAAAAGTTTTTTGATGTCTAATGCGAACATCAGCCACAAGAGGCTTGAATGACAAACTCATGGTAATTATATAGGCAACAAAAGCATAAACCACTAGAATTTTGCGGTCTCGGCTTTTGCGCTCGCTATATTCAAAGAATATAAGCTGTGGGCCGCTCTATAACCTTTGACCTTGGCATATGACCTTTGACCTCATCAACATCTGAGGGATCCCTTGGTGCAACCTATGACACAAGTTTGGTTCCATTGAACTTCAACTTCATTTGAGATCAATTTTTAAAAAACTTAACATTTAGAGTGACACACAACACACCCCGCACAACGGATTGGTTTTTTTTTAAGTGGTCCTGCCAGCTATAGCTTGCGGCCCAAAAAAAAGGTACAATCTGTGGTTCACAGCAGCCTAAAATAATGACAAGTGTCTCTCTGCTATGACAAAACAAATGTTATATACCAACAGCATTGAAGCTACCTGGAAACCCCCATGATGCCCGATTCTTTCTCCAACTATTTCTAGGAGAATTTCCATATATGGATTTGAATCTTTGCAGTGTGGATGAGAATCCTGGCATTCAAGACCGCTCCGGGGTGGCAGGAGGGGTGGCCGCCCCCCTTAGAGTTTCAAAATTCAAGAAAAAAAACGGTTTTAAGCAAGAGATTGCTCAAAATAACTTAGATGAAGATGAATTAAGTGTTGCCGCTTCCTCAGATTTTACCCTGATGAGCGCCCCTGCTACCAGTGGAGTATCTTTGAGACTGGTTTGGATGAGTGCATCCATAATTTATTCCATACTAATCTTTTTAACCAGAGAAGAAGGTTTAAATGGTTTCACTGTTATAATACAGGACAGCACAGAAATGCCAGTATAATTGTCAATGCGTATGAACACTGTTAAATTGGTCCTCTATATAATCTACTAAGTACCGTGATGTAAACGCCAGGGGTGGCTACAGACAAGTGCCGGTGCAGTGTTTTTATCGCAGAGATGGCAACTTGCGTGCGAAATAACACATTAGGTAATTAGCTATAAATTGTTAATGATACAGGAAACTACTCAGAACAGCTGGGACAGAATTTAATATAATATAAAATGTTGATTTTATACGCGCACATATTCACCCTACGGGTGCTCAAGGCCCGATTGCCACTTATTATTACCACCGCTTCCATCAGGAAATCGTCCCACATTTCGCTTTCATCTAGATGGCTGCTGGCTAGGCCCGCACAACTCTATCACACTAGATTGTAATATCCCGCACAACAGCTCCCCATATTTCGCTTGGGTGGGGGAAAACGAGGCATGAGACTAAGTATCTTTGCCCAGGGACACACACACGTTGACTTCAGCGGGCTCGAACTCACAACACTTATGATCCTAGTCCTTGCGCTTATCCAGTTGCGCCACACGTGTGAAAATCCTACTCAGTACAGCATATGTAACAATGCATTGCATTGTGGGATTGGTGTTCAATTACTTCCTTAGTTCGACAAAGGCAGTGACTGTAATGTCACGAAAGGGGCAGATAGTGTGTTGTTAACATAGCCATGGCAATTTTGAGCCAGTTGGGTTTTCGGTTCTCTCTATAATTGTTTTAGTACAGTGGCTCGAATTGCACTGGTTTACTAACATCTTTTTCTTTTAAAGGTGGCCATTTAGTTTAAATTGGCAATTTAGTTTTAAAGTGGCAATTTATTTTGATCAAACTCAATGAGAGGCTTTGTGCAAAATTATGAATGAATGCCAAACACTGCTCGCATTATAAATATAAGAATATATAATAATAATATATTGGCTTTATAAAGCGCCATTTCATCTTCATCTAGATCAGCAGCACTGGTTCCTATTATTATTACGCTGGGGCCGTCGGAAATCGTCACAATCATTTCGCTTCATCAGAGGCCGGCCTGCCAAGCGCAAATCTCCTATCAGCACTTAGATTTGTAATATTCCCCATAACAGCTACTCCAATATCGCTTGGGTCGACGAAGCAAGTGATGTAAAGTGCCTTGCCAAAGTGCACAAAACACATTTGCCCAGCGGGGCTCGAACCCACAACTTTGGATCATGAGTCGGCAGTCTAATCCACTGACCACATGTGCCCTTCAAATTATGCAATATGTGTGCCAACAGCATTTTAGCCTTGTTCAAGGCTGTCCTGCTAAGAACCCAACAACTTGCCAATTTTTTTTTATTGACAGTATTACTCATATTGTGAACAATGTGTTTGCAGTTTTGAAATCAGGCTTTAGCATTGAGTGGGCTTTTCTGTCTAGAGAAAGATTCAGTAAAAAAAAATAATGGGTATACTCCTTGGTGGTCTGTTGTGCGCACAGGATCTAGGAGCCTGCTATTCTGGGTATAAAACCACAAATACCTATTGTGGTCAGGTTAAGTGGCTATCTACTCAAGACTGAGTGTGGAATTTATTGAACTTGCTATTTGAAGGCTGCAAGCTTGAAATATAGGCCAGGTGGAATTAGAGCCCATCAAATTAGGTGCTTGATAAAATGAATTTTTGCCATTGTATTACTATTTCTTTGAGTTTAGGGGGAGGGGGAATATGCTTCACTCCTCACATGATTTCTATTCCTGCCTAATATGATCTGTAACATTATTTGTATCATAACGTGTGAACAATATTTGAAGAGCGCCTTGAACAAGGGCTACAGCAGTTACTTGGCCCCGACCAATTTTTGACCACAATGTTGACAATCAACTGTCCAACATCCACAAAACCCAAGTGTGTTATTATTAGAAACACCATGCTCAAGAAAGAGTTTTGATCAAAGAAAGTAAAGGGTTTAACTTTTTGAAATGACCATTTTAGGCACCTTCTCACAATCCAAACCATTATATTACAAAATGAACAGTGACATGTTTCCTGTGTCATATTTGTATAACGTCAGGCCTCTAAATGTTACTTTTCCAGTGCTGCCTTGGGCCACCAAAACATCGTCTCTCTGAAGAAGGTCATTTGTGGTGCAACTCGTGTTTTAAAATGCAAGAATTTCTGAAGAATCTAACATCAGGATGCCATATTTTCCTTCCCCCAAATGTGGACCTAAACCAAGAATTTCCACAAATTTGTTGACATCACTTTCCAAAATATAAACAGAATTTCCTTTTATTTTCCAAAATTTTTTGGCTGGATTCAAAAATATGAAGGCCGGTTGCAGCATCGGCCCATAAAAACTACGACATAAAAACTCACAGTATGCATAGCATAGTAATTATTTTGGTTCATTTTATTGTACTGGTAAGAATTGGTGTAGGCCCTGAATGGGGCAAAAGGCTTTTGTTTGAAGCCTGAATTTTAATTGGTTATTAAAATTAATATATGGTGTACTTAGCCAAGCACAACTGAGCCATAATTAACGGCATACATGATTTTTTAAATTCACAAATTGAAAAAAAGATTTCTATCCGCTTACAAGTAACTAGTTTGTTGACTTTTAGAGGTTTGTGGAATGTAAAAGTTTTTATGTGCATAGAAATGCACACTACCAGACCTACATGGCATCAAGCACTTTTTGATTGGATTTTACTTGGCATTATTTATAATATTGGATGGCTGAGGTGATAACTGAAAATACGCCGAGCCTCGATCAAATATCGGGGGCGAGGTCGAAGACGATCCTGATATTTTCTTGGCTATGGCATTTTTCTGTTATCAGCCGAAAAGCATCCAATATTATTATTATTATTGCCAGAAGAAGCTGACTGGACAACAAATAGTTTTAAAAGGCTTCAAAACTAATAAAAACTAAGAGTATTTTGCTTGATGAGTTATGACCAATGCCAATATTTTTGCGTATTGTGCAGTGTTGGGCGTATGCGCTAATCGCACTGTGGTATTGTACCACAGATGCATAAATTTCTGTTATCAAAACCGAAAAAGTCATCCCAATTATTATTATTATGCAAAAAGAAGCTGACTTGACAAAAATAGTTTTAAAATGGCTTCAAACTAATAAACAGGAGAGTATTTATTTGACATGTTGCCCTATATTTTTGCGATTGTGGCATGTGGGCGTACAACCAAACGCTACTTGGCAGAAACTGCACACCATATGGCATAATAATATTGTGTATTGGCAAATCAGAGATACTGTAAGAATGGTGGTATGGATTACAAAGATCCCTATTTTGATTGGTTACTCAGAGGGCTAGCTCATATTGTGTCCTGTATGAGCCACAGACAGATTGTACATAGGTGGATAGTTCCGCATTGGTTTAAATGAGCACCATCAATAGTGTGGTAGATTTCCTGCAGAGACAAATTGAAGCAACTAGCAACACAGGATTTCCCCAACCTCTTGATCCTGTTAACTCAAACCAACTATCACAGTTTTATATGTAACTGACATTTTCTTACTCGGATCTAGTTTATAATATCAGGCCTTTGTTACGATTCTGTCTGCACACGTATGCTTAAAGGGGACATTTATGATACACATCCTCATCTCTCCAGACCTAACTAAAAATACATCGCGGTCAGGGAGCCGGGAGTTCGCTGCCCGTCGCGGTTTGTGAAGTGGGACCAAAGATCACATGAGGTCACGAGGTCACATGATTTCACGAACATGTCCACCCACCCCGCCTCTCCTTTCCACCAGTGACAACATCATCTAGCCCTGACGACTCACAAAACGGCATGTAATATATTAAGTGTTAACATTTTGACCGAACCAAAGGTCACACGAGGTCCCGGAGATCACATGAGATCACGGAGGTCACATAGGTCACCAACATGTCACACCACCCCACCCCCTCCTTTCCACCGAATTAACTCAATGTAGCTATGAGGAACTCATACAGCATGCAATAAAGGATGAGAAGCACACCGTTATGAAAAAATATGGTGTTTTGATAAGGTCTGGGAAGCCTGTTAGACTCCCGAATTAGCGGCGAGCATTTAGGCGAGCAGCTAGGTCGGAGTCTGTCTAAACAGTCAAGTCAGACCACAAGGCTCTAGACCACAAAATACCACACAATGGTAGAGTGTGGTTGTGGTATATTTAGGTATATGATAGTTACAGAACCTACAATATTTTGTGGTAGTTGTGGATGTGATCTTATCATTGACATATAAATGTGGGTACATTCACGTATTCCCGCACCAGACCCGCGCCATGTAAGCCTATAACACCAAGCGTTCCCCTGTGCCCACAATTTCTTTGGAGCCTGTACATTGTGGGCCTATGGTGCAGCTTGTTGTGTTTATTACCATGGTATTTTTTAGGTGGTATATGAGGAGTTACTCCAATTTGGTGGTTGCTAGTTATGATTTAACTACCTACTAAGCATATACCACAAATACCACAATCAAAATTTTGTGGTAGGTAGTTTGTGGTTATGGAAGTGCAAGTAGGATAAAGTTGTGGTATATTGTGATCGGGGGTAAGTATCCCAATATACAGCCTGCAGTGTTAGGGGATATACTATCAAAACTCCATTATTTTTAATACACTGTGTGTTTTTAATCTTTACTTACATATACGTCAAGACAAGAACTAAAATTGTTTTATATAGCTATTCAGTAAAATTTAGCAGTTTTTATCGTTTGTTTTAATTATCTTGGAGCAGCGGACCTGCAAGGTTACGTTTTTTTCTTACTTAAAAAACACCCAATGTGCTGTTATGTTCCACTTGGCAGGAGAGTTCTAACACCAAAGTCTAGTCGATAATAGTTTACTCTTTTGGAGAGATAATCTTAGTGTGGGGGAAGGCCTGATCTGATTTAGAAATGGTCCCATCTGTTGAGAAGATATCCTATTGACTAGTTAATCCGTTGTGTCTAATGGTTATTCAGTAGACAGGTGTGGAAGTAGGTACAGTTGAAAGAACTCTTTCACACGTATATCTGACCCCGGATTCTGACACCACGAATTTAAGATCTTGATACAGAGTTATCCGCGGTGTACTACCGAATGTTGATCAACGCATGTTTGTGCTTAAAAAGTTTTAGCTGACAAGATAACCTATCTGAGGCATATCCAAATGGGCTATGTCTTATGGCTATCACTTGCACTCGATTGCGCTTATATAAAGAAAACAAAGGCAGAAATTCCCTTCTCTTGTATACATACGCTTCTCCTTCAATTTTATTTTTAAATCCTGGATTCAGCGATATGGCGTTACGGGTAGTAATTGTTACTGTAACAGTTTTAAAGGAAAAGCAGAATGTTTAAATTGTCTTTTTCAAATAGAATAGAAAAGATTCCATCACTTTGAATCACTATCTTGGCTGATTCGTAGTCGATATATTAGCCAACAAGCAGATGGTAATCCGACAATCACAGTAAGCTTTTTTTGTATTGAGTCACCAGTTCTTTCATCGTTGTTTATTTCAACAATAAAAGAGCAAAATTTTCGATTGTCCCTTTAATGTAGTGAAGAAGAAATTTGCATGACTTGTTATCACTACTTTGGATGAAACGTTATCGACAGATAAGCTAACAAGCAGGTGGTAATCCGATGTTAACAATAAGCTTTTATATTGAGTTATCGGTTCTTTCACTATTGTTTATTTTCTTTCATTTGTACCACCTGAGGCTTAGGTGTTTCTAGACTTTCCCTTTGTTCAATTGTCCTTTATTGTTTAACTATGAATATTCATCAGACCGTTATTTTTCTCCGGAAGTGTCCAGAGACCACTTTCGGAAAAAATAACGGTGCGATGAATTTTCATAGATTTAAATAACGGTCTCTGACCACTTTCGTAACTATAATGGACAGTTGAACAAAAGAAGCACAATGGATAATGATGAAAAGAAAAAGGGCTAGACGTATATTAAGGGTTAACATTTTGACCACAGACACACACACAGATACACAGACACACAGATGTATACGACCAGAATAATCCCCATGTGCCTTCGTGAAATTCTGGACGACACAAAAATGTTTGGATTTTTATATCATCAGAAATTTACATATATAGTACAGGAGGACAGTGTGCCCTATTAAAAATTTGCAGATTTGATCTACTCTGGAAAAAAATCCTCTTTGTTTTTTTCTCTCTGTAAACAGACAGAAAGACAACAATATGTGCCTATGGGATACATGATATCCACATATTTGCTCTAACATCAAAACCACCCTACACCATAATCACCCAAAAGTTTGGAAAAGCCAGGGTCGACACAAGTACATACATCGCTAAACAATTCGCTCTACATATTACTTTAATTAGTGGTATTCAACTTAAAGACATGAGATTTCCCAGGAAGAATCGCCCCAATTTTTCTCGAACCCCTTTTTTTGTTATATTGGAATGCTTACCAATGTTATTAGATCACACTGAAGTGGAATAAGCCGAATACGCCATCTTTAGTAAAAGATTATGATTCATTAGTTTCTTCTGTCGTTCACAACGAAGTCAAGCATGGTTTTATATGGGGGGAACGATTACGATACTGGCCACGATCAAAACATTTGCGTTTTCTTTGCTCCTGTTTGTCTCTATAAACCTTCGAAACTTTCTCGATAGGTGTTCTCAACCGATTCCGTGACATTTGAGAGAATTTGTTATCCTAAACAAGGCGAACTCCTTATTTACGCGATGCGTAAAATATTCCCCGCCGAATATCGCGATCACTCACTAAGGATGACTAAAATAGCACATGT
Organism: Ophioderma brevispina; assembly: GCA_023653785.1. NCBI lineage: Eukaryota > Metazoa > Echinodermata > Ophiuroidea > Amphilepidida > Ophiodermatidae > Ophioderma > Ophioderma brevispina. Next base: position 27,675 of record JAMKCH010049722.1, on the reverse strand, counting down.
CCACTCTTAATTTTGGGCCACCAAATTTTTTTTTTTTTTTTTTTTTTTTTTTTTTAATTAATATGCAAAATTAGCTTAATTCATCATGTAAAATTCCCTGAAAATTCAATAAATTTAGTAAAATAGATAAGTTATTCACTTTGGCAACACTATTTTTGAAAAATCATGTTACCCACATTTTAAAAAAAATTGGGGACCCAAACGCGTCTAAGAAAGGGGCAAAACAACCCTATTTTCAATTTTCCAAGAAAATAAACAGCTGGCAACCCACAAGACTGAACCACGTGTAACCACCAACACGAAAAGACTACCTTTCATGAAAACAGGGTACGCATATGTTATACCTTTGTTGTGGTATACTTTTCCCTCCCCCTCCACCTAGCATTGACGTTGTTTCATTGCATCTCATTCTCTCATTGCATATTTAATTTGGCCCGAAATAGGCCCAAAATCTAATCAGGGGTCGAGACCTTCTCAGCGCGCACTTGTTCCACAAGGTAACATCATTATACACCTTAAAACAGAACTCCTGACAACTTGTACACAAGCCTTGCGTAAAATTTTCAATAAATTATGCACCTTAGATATTTTAATGAGCATATTTGACACCACAAATCTAATCAGGTCGAAACTCATCAACCCGCTTCTTTCCACCAATTCCAGCATCGTAGCCCTCATGGAACTCCAGAATCATAGTCCCACAATAGGGGGGTCACAATGTTGACATTTCTTTCGTGTAAAGTGGACCGTTTTCCCTTGACATTTCCCCCACCCCCTGAACAGACCAAGGGAGGACCCTGGGGGTATTAATTACATGGTTAGTAAGGGGGTTTTCCCCACCTCCAAGATACCCAAGTTAGGCTACTCGAGCTCAGCCAGAAAAAAAGAATATGACCAATGTTCCAGGGTTAACATTTTTATTATCCGGACATACATACATACTACATACATACGGACATACGGACGGAGGACATTTTATAGTCCCCTCCCTCCCGAACTTCGTTCGGCGGGTACAAAAATCTCCTCCTGTCACTTAATTAAAAAATTAATTACTTATCTCCCGTCTCTAACACAGGCACTTTGCTTGTTTTTCAGCCTTGAATTACCCTTCTTTGTGCCTTCATTTTGAAATGTTGAGATCTAAGGCAGCATTCTGGCAGTGCCACAGGGTCCCCAAAAGGGGGGGGGGGGCATTCCTTTCCCCCTTAAGTTTTCTTCGTCCCCCCCCCCCCATTTTTCCCCTGACGCAAAAGAAAATACGGATTTTGGCAAAAATCAGCAATTTGGGACCAAAAATCTCACCAATTTGGGGGGGGGGGAGGATCAGCAATTTTGTGGTTAAATCTCCAAAATTTTGATTATTTTGCCCCCCCCCAGAAAGTCACACCCCCCAAAAAAATTTCATGTTGCCACCCGTTTGCCCCCTTCCCCCAGAAAAAGGTCTGGGCCGCACTTGGCACATTCATGGAACAGGACAGGAACCAATTTGCGACACTGAAATATTTGATAAATCCATAGATTTTCCCATAAAGAGGATCTTGAAGAAAAAATAACAATGAGCATTATTGTCTTTAAAGATGTTAAGCCTATTTTGTTTTGATTTACTGGATCACATCTTTGATGTTTTGATTTTTATTTTTTGGGGGGGGCTTTTGATGGGGTGGAGTAATCCCGTTTTGGGCCAAGATGGGAGTTTTTGGCCAGACATAGTCCTCCCGTGTTTTGTGGTCCTAGAACTTTTATTCTTAAAGGTGCAACGAGAAGATTTGTGAGGTACCCAATATTGTGTCTTAATAGTAATTTCATATAGAGAGCCACTCAATAGATTTCTTTTCTACCTTGTGTTTTGCTACAGAATACTTAGAAGAGAGAAAACAGTGATTTTGAGATGCTCATATTTAAATGTAAAAAAAAACGCAAAAAATAAAAAAAAGTAAAATTTCACAATTTTGTACCAAAGAAACATTTTTCTCATTCAGCTTACTCCTTTCCGATGGGGCTAGTTTTGATGGAAAGCCTTTTATCAGGGCAAATCAGTCCTTTCTATTTTTAAGGGACACCTGATATGTGGAATCTTCGTTGCACCTTTAAGTACTGACATGTGTTTAGTACAGTATGATCCAACACATTGCACTGCATTAATGGATTGTTCAAAACACCCCTCTGGAGGCAAATAGAAATACCATACAGAAAGTAGACCTCATAATTATGAAGAAAAACAGACATCAGGAACCATTATTGATGGAAATATTTCATAATGTCCCCTCCCTTTAAAATTTTATTACAGGAAACCAACATATTTTTTCTTATGGCAAACACAAATACCAAGCACCCTAACCCCTAAGGCATATATACAAAAATATTTGTTGCTTTAAAACTTTGAAGGGGGGGGGGTTAATTGCCATGGAAGGTATCTTGGCCCGTGTACTATGAATATTTCAAATGTTCATGCAAGCAATTTAATCCAAAAAAGTACAAGTGACTCAGAAGATCCCACATCAACCTAAACTGAATAGAATGATCAAGAATCCTTGTTAAAATATATATAATTGCCAGTATTAGTAAATACTAGGCGGTCCCGGGTTTCGCGATCACTTGGTTTGAATCACTGCCTTGATGACTCTTTCTTGGGTTTCGTGGTCCCTTTGACCTTGAATGATCCCTGATGACCTTGTCGTGACCTTTAAAATCTTCGTCATCAACGTCAACTCCCAACCCTCCAAGTTTCATGTCCATACACCAATGTTTCCCTATTTGACCTTGAATTACCCCGACGGACCTTGTCATGACCTTTAAAAATTTTTGGCATCAACAATCGACCCTGCCCACCAAGTTTTGTCTGGATACCCCAAAGTTTATAACCTTTTTGCCTCCTTTTGACCTTAATGACGCTCCTTGACTTTGATCCACTACCATACAACCGCTGGTCTTCGGCGGACTTCAAGGTGCACCCACCCACCAAGTTTCCGGAAACATGCGAGCGAACCCTCGGTCGCCGGAACCCGACTTTTAACATCCTTTGACCTTGAATGACCCGCTAAATGAGACCTTGTTCGTGAACCTTCTTCAAAATTTTTGGCATCAAAATCGCGCGACCCCACCTCCAAGTTTCATGTCTACACAACGTTACCCCATTTGAACCTTAAAAAAAAAAAAAAAAAAAAAAATTTGAAAAAAACCCCCCCCCCCCTGATGACTTTGAGTCACTACCAATACCCACCTCGGTCTTGGACTGTCAAGAGGCACCCACCCACCAATTTCAGGAACGTGCCGACCCTGGTCGCCGAGAAACTGACGTTTACCATCCTTTGCCTTGAAATGACCCCACTAAGCCTTGTCGTGACCTTCAACATTTTTGACATCAACAATACGACCCACCCTCCAAGTTTCTAGTCCATACACCAATGTTACCCCATTTTGACCTCATTTGACCTTGAATGACCCCTGATGACCTTGATCCACAACCAATACAAACCTCGGTCTTGGACGTTAAGAGCACCCACCCACCAAGTCAGGACGTGCGACCCTATCGGTCCCGTCGCGATAACCGACCATTTATCATCATTTGACTTGAAATGACCCCTAATGACCTTGTCGTACCTCAAATTTTCGGTCAAAATCGACCCCCACCCTCCAAGTTTCATGTCCATATTCCAATGTTTACCCCATTTGAACCTTTTTGACCTTTAATGGACCTGCTCCGATGACCTTGATCCACTAACCATAACAAACTCGTCCCTGCGGAAGATCAAGGGCACCCCCCACCAAGTTTTCATGAACGTGCGAACCCTCGTGGTGTCCGAGCAAATAGGCGCGGTCCATTGACCTCTTTTGACGCTCAATAACCCTCGATGACCTTTGATCCACTAACGCAATACAAAACTCGTCTTCGTTCGTTCACGGGGCACCTCCCACCAAGTTTCAGACCGTGCGAACCCTCGGTCTCCGAGAAAATAGACACGGTCAGATAGACAGACAAAGCTAGAGACAGATAGACAACAGACAGACCACCGTATTATTATAATATGATGGACCATGCTATTTATAGAGAGTGACAATAGTCATTCTCTGTATTATATATTGGCACTCTGTCAACTATTGTTTTCTTGCCATAGTGGCATGAACTATAGTGAGTTCACTAAAGATGAACAAGGCGGTTCTCGAACCACAAGTCTCGCACTTGTTTTCCCTCGCGCTTAATTGTAAGACAAAAAGCAAAGCACACCATAGTGCACCTGTCGAGTCCAGTGTTCCCCAAAAAAGTTGTGGCAACAGATAAACTCCAATTTCTTAACAAGTTTTACTTCCCACTATTCATTGGACACCACCCTAGGGGTCCAACATGTTCATTTTGGAGATATTCACTGGCAAGTGAAACCCCCCCCCACGAGCAACTCATAGATGTTTAGGATTAGCAACCCCTGTTTTGCATTTTATAAAAGGTAAAAAAAAAAAGTCTTACTTCCTGCTCTTTTCATGACAAACACCACCCCAGGGTCACAACATTTTCCCTTGTGGAGATATTAATCATGAGAAGTCCTCAACAGACATACCTAAGATGTTTAGGGAGTATCACCCCCGGGTTTGGCATTTTGAGAGTATTCTTGCCTCTCACTCTTTCATTTGACCACCACCTAGGGGTCACAACATTCCATTGTGGAGATATTAATCTGTAAAAGTCCCCCACATGGACACAAGTAAGAGATGTTTAGGCGTAGCACCCCATTTTTGCATTTAAGTATTCTAATCTTTCCACTCTTTCTTTTGATACCTCCATAGAGGGTCACAACATCTTCCGTTTGGGGAGATATTATCTTGAAATGTCCCCAACATAATCATAACCAAGAGATGGTTGGGAGTAGCACCCACGGGTTTGCATTCAATAGTTAATTCTTATTCCTCCCTGCTCTTTCATTTGGACACCACCCCAGGGCCAACATATTTTCCATGTGATATATTAATCATGAAGTCATGTCAAAAATCCCTTAATTTCACTAAATTTAGAAAATATGAAATTTATTGAATTTTGGTCAACACTATTTTTGGAAAAATCATGTGACCCACTTTTAAATTTGAGTCGCCTACTGTGTCCATAAGTTCACATAATCCTACAGCGCCGAAGGCGCTAGAAAGGAGACTCGCCGCCGCATTTGATGCACGCATCGAAGCCAGATAATTTTGTTTTTGTTTCGAACTTCCGCCGTGCGTACTGACTTAAACAGAGCGCGCTAACGCACCTAAGTACGCCGGAAAAAGTTCAAGAGAGCGTAACATGTAACAGAGGCAGTATTAGCAACGATATTAAACTCAATTAAAAATCGTAGGCCTATTTAATGACAGAGGTTTTGTTTTGATGAAGCAAAAAACTGGAAGTGTAACTTGCGATGTTGAAATTTGTATTAGTTGCCGTCTAGACCATCAACTTTAAAATCAACTGATTGTAAAATAGCTTACACAATTCAAAGTCGAAATGGGTAAAAATAGCTAACTTTTTTGAATGGGTGCGCGAAATTTACTTTTGAATATACCCGGATATTATAGTCCTACAATTTACCATTTGATGCAGTGTGATTAGTATAATTATATCCATTCGGTCAATTTGACTTTTCAATTTCACGAGTGAAATGGAACAGTAAAAAATTTAACCGAATGAATTATTTTTTTTTACTATCGCCAAATATAGGGCAGTCAATATTTTGTTTAATATCATAATATCCCTGTTATTTTCTTTCTTGTCCATGTGGTGTTTGGTGTTGCAGGAGGTATCTCTCTCGCGCAAATCACTACCCTATTTCAGTATTCGCCGTTTGAATTTCTCATGTTCGTTCGTTCGTGTCCACAAGTCATTCGTAATGCTTTGTGGTGGTGTCAGGATTTGTTTCAACTGTGTTAGCTTACCGGGGCCCGCGTGTATCTATGATACGGACGCTCCTAACATGCCCGCCGTTTTTTTGAAACTGGGGCGGATTGGGAACAGTCAGGGGTTTGCACCCTACTCTATTCGACACTGACTGCGAGGTACATGTACAGTTTTGGCTCTCTGTACACGGGAACCGAGACGGCTTTTAACGTCCCCTCCGAAGGACGGATGCTTTCATGATTCATTTGGCCCAATTCCAATGAACCATGGAGAGAGCGGTATTCTGTATTTAATCAATTAGCTCGTATACAGATTAGATCAAGAATTGAGGCACGTCCGAGTAAATCCCAGCAAAGTGACCCCACCGGGATTCGCACCCGGATTGTTGATTTGGTATATTTGCGCCATAGGCAAGCACCCTAACCACAGACCACGCCTCCCACGGCAAAATTTTTCTCATACAAACTGATAGAGAAAGCTGAATCTTTTCAATGTTTACTGCCGGAACAAAACGTGAACTAATATCTGCAGTCGTCCTAAATCGAGTGCCCTATTCGTATGTTTAAATAAAGGGCAAATGTTGGCATATTTTCAATATTTCATGATACGTTGGATACCAGACCTTAACCAAAGTAGTTTGCTTAGAGGACTTTATCAATCGCGATATTTGGGTTGGCGTTCGAATCCCATTCTTGCTATTTTAAATTATAATTAGAGGAAAAATTCAAAGTCCCCAAAGATCGAAAAAAAACAATACTTTCCAACATTTTCTCATAGCACCAAAACTCAATCGGTATAACTGACCAGTTGGATATGTATACGCATAGTATATATATGATTAAACAAAAAACAAACAAAAACAAATGTGCTACAATCACAAAAGCACTTAAAATTTGTTTCTTTTTTTATATACTTCGAATTTTTTCTTTCCTTTTTCTTTGATTTCCTCTTCCTTTCCTCTCCTTTTCCCAGGCCTTTTCCTTTCTGTTTCTCATTTCCTCTTTTTCTCTTTTTTAACGACCCCCGTTGGGACGGCCCTGTACAATTCCTTTCTATAAGAAGTATTGAAATTTAAACTTTTTTGACGGAGATCTTATCTGCGAAGAGAGTGACACCTGACAGCACAAATATGGATGATTATGGCAGTAGTAGGCTCTATAGTTCTAAACAACAAATAAAACAATTTACCATCACCAAAGATAAATAACTATATATATATTCTCTATAGTCCCAAAACCAGGTCCTAAAAGCAATCCCCATTTTTCGCAATAGCCTATTTTATGGCACCTGCAATCCATTCTTGACTACTGAGTAGCGTACAACCTGCGTGGCTTGAACACGGACTGAGCGCAGTGTCAGTTTTGCTTTACGCGCTCAATCTCATCATGCATATTCAGTGGTTTACTTTTGTTGCGTACACACCTGAATAATTCATGAGGCGGTTTAACACGTGCAGAATAGCATCGCGTCACATTCTGCGTCATGGAACAAACAGGTGTGTTTGGCTCGCCAATTTGCGCGAGTTGCCTCCGATGCTAACGCTTCGCTCTTATCTATGCAGACAGGGTGAAATGCAACAATTTTGCGTATTTTTCCACATTTTCCAAGAAACGTAAACAGGCTGGCACCCAAGACTGCCGAAGTAGAAAAACCATTTGAATGAAACGTGGGCACTGATCTAGCTACATATGTGATGGTTAATCTTTGTTGTGGTGGTAACTCCCCCCCCCCCGTTTTGGTTTGATAAGTCTTCTTGTTTTGTACACCTGTTGTACACCACCAATCACACACAGCCCTATACTGCCAAATAAACATATGCTGAACCTAATTTTATTGTAAGGTAAACAAACTCTAATCAAATTCCTTTTTGAAGGTGTAAGTATTTCACACTGACCATTGACAGACAAACCTGAGAAATTTGGTTGCACGACCAAGCTTTACATTAGTTTGCATTTTAAAATAATCAAGATGCCCCTTTAAGTGGCCCCATGCATTTTGACCACCATTATGATTCCCACAAAAGATGTTACCATATAGTAGTCCCATGTAGCGAAGGAATTTTTGCATATCCAATGTACCATTTATGCGTACAGCAAGTACTCATATTTATAGATCAATTGCATCAAACCATGCCCCCTTCATTGATCCACTTGACCTTTGACCGCAATTGTGATTCATACAAAAGATTCGGCATAGAAGTCTCATGTAGCCGAAGAATTTTGCATATCTAATGTACCATTTCAGTGATACAAGCAATTATATGCATATTTAATTAGATCAATGTATCAAACAATGCCCCTTTAATTCGCCCACATGCACTTTGACCCAATTATATTCACACAAAGATCATGGCATAGTATTCTTTCATGCAAGCAGGAATTTGGCCTACCGATGTACGTTTTCAGAGATACATAATAAAGCCTTTTAATTATCTCATTTGCATACCTACCGCTTGTTCACACACGCTCAAATTGAAAAAAGATGGCGCACCATTATAGGCTTTCACGCAGTGAAGGAATTTACCGTTTCAAAATTATAGTCAATTACACTTTTTTTTGCGATATTAATTTGCTCATTTGCAATACTTAATTGCCCGAAATACCCCCGATCTCAATCAGTTTGAGAACTCTCCAGCCCGCTCCTCCCACCAAGTTACATCAATCTACGCCTTACGGAACTCCAGAACTTGTTACACAAGCCTTGCGGGAAATTTTCGTTAATTATGCAAATTGATACTTAATTAGCATATGTTACGCCCCAATCTAATCACGGTCGAGAACTCTTGGACCCGCTTCTTTTCCACCAAGTTACATCATCAATAGCCCTTACGGACTCAGGATAAATCGTACACAAACCGTGAACACGGACGTCAGGCGACGCAGACAGACAACAGACAGACAGACAGACAGACAGACGGACGGACAGACAGACAGACAGACAGAAAAGTGATTACTAAGTCTCTGCCGAACAAATTTTCCGGCTAAAAAATGACATTGATAATTTAAGTATCGATTCACCCTAGGGAAGCATGTCAGACTTTACTATGGGTAAATTACTATAGTAGCTGTAATGTATTTTGGACAACTTGGAACATCTCCTCAACAATGTGTAAATATAAGTGGCCCAAAATGGGGTCATGTCCCACCTTATACTGAACAAAGTATAACACAGCAGCTGATTTGAGGCGCAAAATAACAGCCTTCCCTTGTGACTACCTGTTGATTTCAAGGCGTTTTCGGTGCCTAACTCATTTCTTAACTTGGCTGGAACAAGTTATCCCTTTTATATCCTGGTCCTTAAAGGTGCAACGCGAGCTTTCACATCAGTTGCCCGACAAAAATCCGAAAGTACTGATTTTGCCCTGATTTAAGCGTTCCATCAATAATATCCTACAATGACATCACCGAGAGAGGGTAAAATAAAAACAGTTGGGACTTCATAACAAAACTAGTTTCTTTGGTACAAAATTTGAATTTCTAATTTCGTAAGGAGCAAATACGAAATTCATCCTATGTTTTATATTTTTTAATTTTTTTAATTTTTTTATTTTTTTTCTCTCTTTTAAGAGACATTTCTGTAGCCAAATACAAGGTTTACAATCTATTGAGTGTCAAATCTATATTAAATTCTATAGGAACACAATATTTGGATGCCTCAAAATCTCTCGTTGGCACCTTTAAACTCTGACCCAAGAGGTCAATGATTGGTTCATTCATTTGTAGCAAAGCGCACACTCCCTCATAGTAATTGTTTATACAGTGCACCAAACAAAATTACATCTAAATCTGTTTTGTTAGATTTCAACACAAAATCACTGACTTTACTAATATCATCCCGACGCAAGTGTTAACCCGATCTCGTGCCGATCATGTCCAATTTTGCATACAATGTTTTCTCCCTCGCCAAAATAATTACAGATTGGCAGTTAATTGTGGCTGGCCTGTAACCATGGAGAGGCGGTGGGGGCAGACAGCCCCATATTTCAAAAGGCCCAAAAAACCTTGAAAGAGCTGAACACGAGCCAAAAGAGGCAAGAATGGGAAAGAAATTTTTATTGTGGCACCACCCTTAGGCCTGCTGACATGACTCCTTCCTTGATGTACAGGCTCATAATGGCATGAACTTAATCATTGTAGAGTCATGCCAATAGTGTGTAACTGATAGACAAAATTTATCTCCTCACATTCTCCCAATATTTTCACATCACAACGCTCTGCAAATAAATATTACCATTCCCTTATTTCCACCTTGAAAGTATTCCTTAGAGTGTTATCACAACAGGATAGTCGTAAATGTCTTCATCAACTTTTTTATGAAGTGAAATTTAATGAAATTTCAAGCATTGTACCTAAGATTCTGACCGGTGACTAAGTCCTGTTTTGTTATTGCCAGGTGCTTATGAAATGCTCTTTAGCTTTTATTTACAATTGGATATTACTGGTGCTAAAGGTACTGTAGAAGAGTGTTAGTGAAAGCACCGGTGTTATATGACAATTGGAGGGTTGACACGTTTTCAGTGGTCGAAATTTGAAGCTACACCAAAATGTCATAAGCTGATACAACAAATGTTTTGACTGGTCACATATAGATTGGTAAAGGCATACTGTTAAAGAAAAACATAGGTGAGCCCCAATTAGTGGACTAGCACCACCTATGAAAGTTGGCAGCCTCATGACAACCGGCATGTTGAAGGATAGGGGCAGAATACTAATTCATCCCCAAATGGTTACCAAAATGAGAGGGAAAATAACATAAAATTTACTAACAGTAACACAGAGTTGCTGCGCCAGTTCACACCTGAAAAATAGTCTAATGTTATAAAAAATGATTCTCAAAATGTTAAGCAATTTACCACAGAAATTTGCCAAAAGTGGACACTTTACCAAAATGTAAATTTTTTTGACAAAAAAGAAGAAAACCTAATTTTTTGTCTTTTAGGCATTTTTGGAAATAAATTTAGTAAATTCTGCCACCACATACTCAACTAAAGATTGATCTGTTGGTGAGGCTGCCAAATTCCATAGGGGTGACACCAATACAAATTCTTTATTTTAGAAACAAGTGGGTTTCGGACTTCAGATAAGATACTGGCCAACGCCCAGGAGGAGCAAAACGGTCAGGAAATTGGTGAACTGTGTGTGGTCGAATTTAGTCTTGTAGGGCTTCCTTAGTTGTTTGAAAGATGGTATAATGCTGCTTTTAAGTTGTCGGAATAAGATATGGTAGTATGTTGTGTGGTAAAAGTTCCAGTCCGGATGGTTTTGGGTACAAAGAGAGTGTTTTATATGCAGTCTTTATTGTGAGATGGTAAATAAGAATCCGGATGATGATGCAGTGATTTAAGCAGTTACTGGTGTAGGGAGTTTTCCGATGGCAGGGTATGTGACCAAGTATTGCTTGTTAAAAACGCATAACGGGGTTAATTTTCCTTCTGATGGTAAGTGGGTCAGTTCTAAATCCTTCACCATCTGGGTGGCACTTCCTGGCGTTTTAGTTGTGTAATCGCTCAAGATGAAACATGCTGCTGTGTTTCACTGCTCCAAGCTGGTCGGTGTTCTTTTTTGGTATGTGGGTACCAGCCGTCGAGGGTCCTCGATCAATGGTCGGACAAGTGATTTGTCTGCCTTGTCCGTTTGTGCTTTCTTCCTGCGTACCGGTTTCTCTTCCTGCCCCCTCCCGCTCTCTTAGTTTCCTGCCCCTCTCCTGTCTGTGTTGTTCCAGTCCGTTACGTTGACCATCGGCCGCCCCTGACGTCTGTTTTCTCTGGGGAGGCGGAACAACCGAGGGGAGAGGGGAAAGGCGGGGTAGAAAGGCGGGGGGGAGGGAAGAACAAAAGAAGGGGGGGAAGAGAAGGGGAAGGGGAAAAGGGAGAAGCCCAGCGAGAAGGGGGGAAAGGGAGGGGAAGAGGGACGAGGAGAGGGAGGGGGAGGGCACGGGAGCTTGGACGAAGGCGGCGGCAAAAGAGGCGGACCAGAAGAGGGAAGGGGGGGGGGTGGTGGGGGAAAAAAAAAAAAAGAAAAGAAAAAGACCCCCCCCCCAAAAAAAACAAAAAAAAAAAAAACCAAATTTTAAACCCCCCCCAAAAACAACAAAAACCCCCCCAAAAAAAAAAAAAAAAAACACAAAAAAGGAGGGTAGTTTACGTAGGACAGGAACCGCAGCGGTCAAGCACAGTAACCATGAGGGACGCCAGACATAACTTAAGACCGGCCGATTTTATCGCCGCCGCCGAACTCTCTGGGTATGATGCCTGAGAAAGCTGCGGATCCCCCCCAGGTCAGTGTTGAATTCTGTATACCGTAATTGTGGAGTTTTGATATAAGTCTGTTGTGAGGGACGACGCAAAGGCTTTGGAGAAATCCATAATGACCTTGTCTACCTGGGACTTACTGTCGAGAGAACCTGCCAGGTCTTGTATTGTAAGAAGAGTGTTTCACAGATCCTTTGACGAACACCATGTTGTTTGTCTGTGGGATTGTGTTTTATTTAAATGTTATTAGGTTAGAATGTCATGTATGTGTTCGAGAATTTTGATGCAAATGGCGGTTAAACGACAGGGCGATAGTTGGATGCCAAAGTTCTATCGCCTTTTTTAAGATGGGGGAAAGTTTGCACGTAACAAGAAATAGGAACTCTTCCCTGTTAGGATTTCTGAAAATAAGAGTGGAGAACAGGGGCAAGTTCTTCAGCTGCCAATTTCAGAATTCTAGCAGGGATCTGTCGGACCAGAGGATTTGTTTGGGTCGAGATTATTCAGAAGTTTGCGAACACCATCAACAGCAATAATATATCAGGCATAGGTGGCATTCTAGAGTTGCCCATTGGGGAGGTATGATCTAAATTTGTGTGTAAAAAAAGAACAGAACGGTCATTTTAGGATTGGCTTTGGGTTTTATCCAGACGCTAATTTGCCATTGCTTTAAGGCAGAAATGCCAATGATGTCAATTTTGAGGCTTTTGATGAAAAACTAAAAATTTCGTGGATGACTCGGCGCAAAACATTTTTTATGCTACGTACGTATGAGTTCCTTGTCAAATTGTGGGTATTTTTCCTAACTGTGTGAAATGAATAACTTGTGTGTGTGTGGAAGTCTGCGATGAGTGTTGTAAGCAAGTTGTTTACGTTTTTGAAAACGTTCACCTTTTTGTTGATCCATGGTGAAGTAGTACGTTTTGAAATTGTCTTGGAAGGAATAAAGAGGTCCATAGCTTCTAAAATGGCTTTCTGGAACTCATTCATATAATGAATTAACACTGGATTCATTAGTAGTACTAGCATTGGAATTGATATACTGGTCAGCCCAGTTTTTCAAATGATGTTTAACCCTTCATTGTCAGCTCTCTGATATAAAAAGGTCTTACGTGGATGTGTGTAGATGTACCTAGGTTTAGTGCTCACTATAAACAATTGGGATGCTGTTGTGATCACTCATCCCAGGGCACAAACAGGACCTCAAACAAGAGTAGAGGTTAGGCAAGTGAAGAGAGATCAAAATACTGTCCTTCTGTGGGGTTGCACAAACCTGCTCAAGATTACAATCCTTCGTAATCCAAAACATCTGGTGAGGAGAGGTTTGACCGTATACCCCACCAGGAAGGACGGCATGCAGATCCCCAATCACACTGGGAGGTTGAACTCCCCACCCAACACATTTGGCCATACTCGCTTTTTTTATTAGCTCGAGAAACTCACGGAGGGCATTAAAGTATTCAGGAGAGTTGCCAAATTAGGGATCGATAAAATGAGCCAATAGTGATGTCTTTGGTCCTTGAATTTTAATGTAACCCAAATAACCTCGCACTTAGTATCTAATTCTACACGTGGTGAGTAGAACCAGGTCATTCGTAGGGCCAATGAGTACAACACCCTTGGAATTACCCTCACTCTGCCTTAAGGACAATGAGAAGTGCGATGGAAATAACTCACTACTATCCACATCACTATCAAGGTGTGTTTCAGTGCCTATGATGACATCAGGGCACTAATTATCAATACTAACAGCAAGGTCGGCAACTTTACCCGAATAATACCAAAATTAATTACATGAATTTTAGGATTGTCTATTTCGGACACGGTTTTGGTTTGGGTTTGGGTTTATCGAGCGGGCGGGACTTACAATAGGATGTACTTAGGCCACTCGGACTAGTTTAAAAAACGATGGTGGAAAACCCTGTACTGGGTGACTTTGTCCCACTAGGAATTTCCTGAGGGGAAGACGTGGCAAGGGGAAAGCCAAAGATGTCGCTACTATTGCTCAAACAGGAAAAACTGTTGCTCAAATCCAAACAAGTATCAGAAAATAAATGGGAATTGGCATAGTTAGGACTGCCACAATTATTACAAATCCAAGAAATATTGCTGTCTTGGAGAATTTCATAGCTTGGCGTAGTCATACTCATACAATCAACGGGATACCACTGAATCACACCTGTCACACACGTGCTCGCTGACCCCACTTTGCTGTTTTTGCTGGGTATTGCAGATGTTGCAGCCCTATTTTGGCTTGTAGGGCCCCTTGGCAGGATTAAAGGCACCCGACTGCATAAGCAGGATCACAGATAAATTGTACAACAAGATAATCTAATTAGATCCTACGGTTGGTCAATGATTGTGTTGCATGTAATGTAGAATCCACTAGTCGGACCTCGGGTTAGGATTATAGTACAGTCCCAGAGGGTTACTTTATGGATAAAATGAAAACATGGAGTGTCCACAAAATGTTAACCATTAGTGACACCAAGGGGCCTGGGGCATTTTTGTTTTCTTTAAAAAAACCCCCCCCCCCCCCAAAACAACCCCCCCCCCCCCCCCCCCCCGAATAAAAAACTACCATTTGGCAAAAATCAGCTATTTTGGTTCAAATCTCAGAAAGAACTTGGGGATGAATTTAGTAGTCTTCCACCCCTTCAGCCTCAACATCACTACCTGCATTTGAAAGATGTGTTGGCAAAATACTAATTCATCCCAAAATCTCAAAATTGTTTATACTTTTTGCACCAAAATTTTACTTTTCCAAAAAAAATTCCGCCCCACAACCAAAAAAAAACCCTGTACGATATTAATTTCTTTAGCCTAATTGATTGTAAATAAGCCTGTAAGTAGTACAGGGAACCTTTTCGTCAATTTTTGACATTGGTGGTCGGCACACGACGTAAAGGCCAATAAATGCATTGAAAGCCATAGCAGTTATAAGTGATCTTGCCGATGGCAGTGCTACGCGGACAGTCAATTACACTAAGAAAAATAACCCTAATGGCCACCGTAGTATTGATCATGCACCTACTTGTACTGGGTATTATTCCTGCAATTCTGTTCTTCGATGAAAATAAATATTAGTCTGTATTTGGAGAATTTTTAGTCCCTTGTCGGGGAATTTAGGGCTACACGATGGAACTTATGTAATGTCGTGATACTAGAAATGAGGTGATTCGTTGATTCGTAAATGTAAATGCAAAAGATATGATAAAAAAAAATAATGAATCGTCTGACATGCCCGAAATTTCAGCATGACTCCGTTGTAGAAATGGGGTGATCGTAAATGTGAAATGCAAAAGATTGATAATGACTGACGGCTGACCATGCCCGAAATTTCAGTATGACTCCGTTGTTAAGCTGTAAGTGCAAACCAGGCTAGGTATGTCAACAGTGTAAAACCCACATGACACAACACATACAGTCCACATTTTTTTGACATGTCAACTGACATGTGAAAAAAAACATGATTTAACCTCAATATAAATATAGTAAGTGTCGGCGGGGAGCTGTCCGGAGTCTAACCACAGTACAAAACCGAATTCATTACGATCAACATGTGGCCCAACATTCAACACGACAAGACGTCCGGCCCCGCAGGCATCACCATTCAAAAAGCTAAAGCAAGTTTACCTTTTCGCCCACTTGCGGGAATAAGGGTTATGTCCAAAAGGTTTCTTCCAAAGCACGCCCCACAGTTGCTAACTTAGACGGTAACAAATCGTCGTATAAAATATCCGTCATTTTGACCAAGACGCTCGCGATGACAATAAAAATCCAGTGTAAGTTATTCCAAAATTTAGCTCTGAGACATTTCCACAAATACCACAACCGTCTCCTGCAACTCCTCTTTATTCCCTTTGCGTAGCAAGCAAACGTTAAATACAAGTTTTGCTAATTTTCCTACTCAAAAAATCAGCCCAAGTGCATCTTCCTCTACAGGCCAATCCAGGAATATTGTTGTGACATTGAAATTTATCACCCAGTTGTGCGCAAAGAGCCGGGTAGCTGTTGCTAATTTTACTTCCGGGTAGGAAAACCATAACACTAAACAGATACGAACGATGAGGGGGCTAATCAACAATGAAGTCTGATTTCTGTGCCCTCTGCGCGAAGATAACTTACCAGTTTTCATTGAGTTTTCAGTGAAATGAAGGAGATGAATATCTTCACATGATCACATCAGGGGTGTTCTAAATGCTTCATTGCAAGTCGTTGTTTCTTTTTCGCCTTCTTTTTACATTCTGGTTTGTGACCCAATCGATAAGCCCGCCCCCACTTTAATCCATCAAAACGCGGGCATCAAAACTGAGAGTTTGGTATCAGAAGATGCCAATGGTTCATATTTTTCTCACATTACCCCAGTGAAACTTTAGGCACAGGAAAAAGTTTCCTTTTGATGTTATGAACAACAATCTCGTGGTATACCAGATTTACTAACACACTTAGTCCTATGGGTCAATTTAGTACACATTTTTCTTATCCAAACAACAAAAAAACTAATTAGACGTGTTTGGTGACATGCTTCAATGTGAGGGAGAAAACATGAAAAATCGAATGGTCGCGTCATGCACCTACATTTATTTCGCGACTGAACATTTTTCAAAAATGTCAAAAAAGCAAAGAAAAACTAAAGAAAAGTGGACTGAACATCCACTTTCTTCTATTGGGGTATTGAAAGCACTTTTAAATACATTTTGGTGTTACAGGTGCAGGTGTAGTTTTAAAATGCCGTTGACCCCCCCCCCCAAAAAAAAAAAATAAGACCACATTTTATCATTTCGTAAATTACCACAAATGCAGGGTGTCCACAAAAATGGCAAGGCAAAAGCACCCTCATTGGAGGTGAAAAAATAAAATAATGACATAATATTTACAAGGTGTCATTTAAGAAGTCTTTTTGAATACTGGTTACAGCATCCGATTTGGTTGTTGCAATGTGGCTAATATTCTGAGAGCGGAAATAACAATTGTGCCACTTTTCTGACATAGGCGTGCCCAGGAAATTTTATTGAGGGGGGCTGGACTAACTGATGTTCGAACAATGAGAGCGAAGCGAGTGTAGCGAGCGGATCGACTAACGGGTGGGGTCCAGGGGCCCGCCTTAGGGCCCCTGGTGGGGTGCAGGAGCAACGGCCCGGCGGGGGTCCAAGGGGAAGCCCCTGAAGCTCCTGAGGTTTTAGGGTTTTCAAGACCTGAAAACGCCTTTCCTTGCGTACTTCTTCCGACACTTTTTGATCCGCATTTGCATGAAAAAAATCAAATAAATAATACCATGTTCCTCTTCTTTTTCTTCTTCTTTTTCTTCTTTTCTCCTCCTCTTTCCTCTTTTTTCTTTCTCCCTTCCTCTTTCTTCCTTCCTCTTTTTTCTTGAGAACTTTGAGAGGGGCTTTTAGCCCCCCTGGGTACGCCAGTGTTTCACAGAATGGAATAACTTAACACAATCGAATCATGCCTGTTGATAGGACACATTATTGATCCATACATCATCACACAATTATGTTTGATCTCTATTCTTGTTACTTCATATTAGTGTTTCTTTTTCTCACATTCTAAATGACTTCATAAATAAGTACAGAACATAAAAATAGAGCACACTCCGCTGGAAATTTATAGACATCATATAATAATTATTGCACATCTTGCATAAGAAATACACACTTTTAAGAGTTCTAGAAAAGGAACTACTGTTCTTGAAGCAAATTGAACGTGTTGAAACTACAAATAACCATAGTTCTGTAATCAATTTGAAATTGTACATGACTATTTAAATTATAATGGAACTCTTTCGATGTGCAATTGTAAGTTCTGAAGTAAAATATTAAATCAATAACATGATGCTCTTGCTTTGTATTCCATGTTGTGAAAAGTGGCACAATAGAGGTCTTTCACCTCACTCATGCATAACCTATAACAAAAGGTGTTAGTTCCCGTAGTATCCTCATTCAGATCAATTTAATACCCGACCTCAAGGTACTTGTGCTATTCAAAGTGTGACCCATACTTTTATGCATACATATCCAACATGCATGTCGTTCTTTAAATTTAGGAAGTCTCCAAAAATTTGGAACGAACTTTACCATTCCCGGCAAGATCATGGCCGCTAATCCGAAAGGTGGAAGACCTCTTTTGGTATCGCACCTTTCTTAGAATATTAGCTATATCTCTGGATTGCAACAACTACTCCATGTCAAAATTGTGTATTTTATATGATCGCACCTTTAATATTATCTCGATGTAAAAAAAAAGAAGGGGGGTTTCCACACTGTGCGTTCCCCTCCTGCTTTGCATATTCCCTGGCGCGATGGGCAGTCGACCAATCACGGCCCTGTCTCGTTATTTGCGAGAACGGGATTCTCGGCTGCCATATTGTCCCAAGATCGTACCAAGGTGAAGATATTGCCCCAAGGCTGGTATATTGTCCCAAAATCGTACCAAGGTGAAGATATTTCCCCAAGGGAGGAGCCCAGGTCATATGTTGAGCCAGGAGATTTATACAATATAGTGCCAACATTTGTGCTGAGCTGGGCACGGGTGTCTGTGTAGAAAAAAGTGTGCTGTCAAAAATCTGTCTGTCGACATAAGTTTTGTCGACAAGCTGTCGACATAAGTCTGTCGACATCGAAATTTTGTCGACAAGTTGTCGACATGGTCCGTCGACATAGACATGATAGAGGTGGTCGATAAGCTGTCTACATAGGTCTGTCGACGTCGAAAATTTGTCGACGAGTTGTCGACATAGGTCCGTCGACATAGAAGTGGTCGACAAGCCGTCGACATATGTCATTGAATAGTAGGGCTGTCGACATTAAGCTTTCGACAAATAATCGACATCCCATGTAAACTCATGTTAGGTTGATATTGTGATAAAGGTGAATAATTTTATTATTAGAGCAAAAGAGCTACCCAGAAAACTGTCTGACACCCTCTTCTTTTGTCTCCTCCGAACAAGTCACAAATGCAGGAGTTCTGTCCTCCTAAACTTACCCTGGGTGTTTTTGAATTGTCAAAAGCCAACCAGTGCCACGCTACCACAAACGCATTTGGTTGGAGGTGCGAATCATTTGCATAGATCGCTCTCGGTTGCAGTTGATTTGTTTGAAGTAGGGTTCGGAGGAGGGAGAGATGGGTGGGGAGACAGATGGGGGAGAGAGAAGGGGGAGTGGGGAGAAAGGAGCGGAAGCTCCGGAGATGAGTTGGAAGTGGAGAAAGGTAGCGATAGTGCAGAGGATGGGGAGAGTGTAGATGGGGGAGAGGCTAGCGAAGGTGATTGGACGGAAGAGTCCATTCCGCCTGCTAGCTTAGGTAGAGTTGAGAGAGGGTCTGGAGTGAGTGACTGGAGTATTAGAGCGAAAAGAGGCGCAGATGTGCCGAAATATGCTCAAACTCCACGTCGGAGGAAGAAAGGGAATTGAAAGTGAGAAAAGGGAGACAGATTTTTGAGAGAAATAACAAGAGGAAAGGTTTTGACGGGAAAGCTGCCCTACCAAGGTCGGGGTCGAGGAAGAGTGTTGCACGGTTATGCAATATGAAGGGTGACGGAGAGATTAAGGATGGGAAAGTAGAGCACGAGTTGCATAGGGTAGCTAAGGAGTGGGGAGAGTATGAACAAGAGTGGAAAAGGAGAGAATTGGAGTGGGAGAGGAAGAGGCAAGAGTTGGAACGTGAGAAGAACGTTAGAAGAAATGAGACTGAGTCAGGGGCGTCGAATGAGAACCACGGACGGGGATAGACAAAGAGTACACATGACTGAGTCTCGACAGGGGCGCGGAGTGAAAAGAAAAGAACGAGGGCCCCTAGTGGAGAGAGAAAGAGGAAGTGAACTGGTGAGTGGATTGCGAGGGGTTGATTGTAAGAGACAGTGAGTTGCTAAGGGCTCGTGACCCCGACGGCCGGCGTTCAGAGCGATTGTTGAAGAGGCCGAAGAGGAGCCAAGAAAGGAAAAGACAGAGAATAAAAGAGGAGAGACGTGGGAGTGTAAGAAGAAGAGAAAGACCGCTTAGGCGGGCCAATGGGTCCGGTGTTAAGGGGAGCACGCGGGAGTGGATTGATTGGGGTGATACAGAAGGGTGAGTGAATGGGGTTCTTCTACATGTTCTAGGGAAGAGAGATTTTTGGATGACTCCCGAGATGAATGGGATAGTGAGGCGTTTGTCTGGTCAAGGGTGAGACGTGCGAAGAGATTACGAGGTAAATGACAATTGAAGGCTAGGTTTGGTCCGAGGAGACGAGAAAAGGAACCTCCGAAGTTCACTGGTGAAGGTCTCTGGAAGGACTTGCACTCTCAGTATGAGGCGTGTAAGCAGTATATAATTGTTGGATGGATCGTGAGGCCGCATTTCAGTTGTTTACTAGTTGGCAAGGCGATGCTTTGACCATGCTTAGCGTCAATGACATCAAACCGGGCGAGATGACATGTGAGGAGATGGTGGCCGTAATGGCAAAGGAGTTTGGTCCTAGGAAGTGCGTCGAGAGCTACTTTCTCGAGTTAACTAGGCGAGAAAAGAAGCCTGGAGAGAGTTTGTATGACTTGGGGAAGGAGATTAACAAGTTGGTTGCGTTGGCCCACCACCGCACTGACAAGGTGGAAAGGGACAGGATAGCTAGAGAACACTATAAGAGGGCGATTGCGGATCCGGAGTTGATGAGAGAGCTATTTAGAGCCGGTCCGGAGACTATGGACTCTGCAATCATGAAGGCGGAGATTGTGAAATCGTTTTATAAGGCGGAAGCCTCTAGGGAGAATTCCAAGCCTGTCACAAATAGTGTTAGGGTAATAGAGGCGAATACTCTCAGTGAGGTTAATTTCGAGGAGGTGGAAGCACAAATGGTATCTTGTATGAAGGGTATGATAGACGACCTTAAGCGGGATTTGAAGGAGGAGATAGAGAAGGTTAGGGCGATGGTTCCGCAGACAGTGAGTGGTTCATCTGGGCATCATCATTGGACAGGAGTGGTCAGGCCCGTAGCCAAAAAAAAAAAAAAAAAAAAAAAAAAAAAAAAAAAAAAAAAAAAAAAAAAAAAAAAAAAAAAAAAAAAAAAAAAAAAAAAAAAAGATGAAGGAGTAATGAAACATCATCGGCGTTAACAAAAAACAAAAACAAAACAATAGAATTATAGTACAAACACTATAATTATAGTAGCAATGCGTGCAAACCACTGTATTGACCAATAATAGTCGGGTAACCACAACCCTGACACGCTCCAAATTTAAACACACCAAAGTGGACCTTCTACATGGCAAAGCGGAACTTCAACATGATAAAGCGTCGCACGGTCGCACCCCCCCCCCCCACTGGTTACGGCCCTGGGAGTGGTGATGAGTCGAGGAGATTAGATGGTTACTATCAGTGTGACCGAGCTGGATACGATGCTGAAGATTGTTGGGATAAACCACCTGAGAAGGAGTGTTATCGGTGTGGGAGATTTGGCCCTAAGGCACCGGGTTGTGACCGGGGCCCGTTGTGCGACCTTCTTCCCAATAATGATCATACAAGCGCGGAGCATCACGAAGAGCAGGAAAACGAAGTGGGCCATCCCTAGGGCCCAGGGGAAGGGCCGAGGTGAAGAGGGGCCAGGGGTCGGAAGTCCGCAAGAGAGGAAGGAGCATGTGCACGACCTTAGAACGGTCGGCGTAGGTGATCGTGAGTGGATGCGAGTGTTAGAAGGTTAGTTAAATCATTGTTTGTCCCGGTTGTCGTACAGGGTGAGGAGGTGATGCTTTTGCTTGATACCGGTGCGTCTAACACCATTTTGAAGACAGAGCATTACCACCTCATCCCAGAGGGGCGGCAACCGCAATTGGAGCCGAGTGAGTATTGGTGAAATTGGCCTTGTACAACTGGTCGATAAAATAACGAGACCCGCCTCGAATAGCATTCATTTTTACAAATAACTCAAACATGATTTCAAATGTTCAGACATATCCAGACATCTCTGACCATGATATTATCACATGCAATATAAACGTGTCCCCATCAGTCAAGCGTAAACCTCCTAGAAAGATTTACAAGTATCACAAGGCAGACATTGATTCCTTGAAACAATCACTAACAACTGAAGTCGAGTCCTTTTTCTGTAACAATCCTGAAAACAATGTGGTCGAAGTCAATTTGTTGCACTTAAGAACATGGTGCATACTCACATGGATAAGCATATTCCCCACAAAATGACAAAGAGCAAGCAATCTCATCCTTGGATCAGCCCACTCATAGTGCGCCAAATGAGACAAAGGGACAAGCTGCACAATAACGCCAAAAGAGCAGGTCAGGCGACCTACCCCCCTGCAGCAGTATAGTGTTGGAGCGAATAGCGATAGATGTGGTGGGCCCCCTTACGGAGACGCACGAGGGGAATGTGTATGTTTGGTGGTGGGCGACTATTTTACCAAGTGGGTGGAAGCTTACCCCATCAAAGACCAGCAAGCAGAAACGGTGGCGAACAAGTTAGTGGAGGAGTTTGTCTGTAGGTTCGGGGTACCGTCAGAGATGCATTCGGATCAGGTCGCAATTTTGAATCTGCGGTATTCCAAGAAATGTGCAGAATACTAGGGATTGCCAAGACGCGGACTTGCCCCTATAATCCGATGGCATGGTGGAGAGATACAATCGCACCATTGTGAATGCGGTATCTTTGATGATCTTGCCCCACCAAAACCAGAAGGATTGGGATGAGTACTTGCCTTATGTGGGGATGGCCGATAGATCCAGTGTGCAGGCTTCTACGGGCGAGAGCCCAAACATGATGTTAGGGAGGGAAGTTGCTATGCCAGTGGACTTGGTTGTTGGGGCCGTTCCCCACAAGAGGAAATGTACTACGTAGTATGCTGAAGAGCTCAGGGAGAAGATACGTGGCATTCATGAGCGTGCTAGACACGCGCTTCAGTTGAGTGGGCGAAGACAGAAGCGGGACTATGATCGCTTCAGTTCCGGGTCGTCCTACAAGAAGGGGCATAGTGAGGACGAACTCGAAGGGGTTTCAGCGAAGCAGACGACTGCAGAAAGGACGGACGGGCGAGACCATGATAGCTCCACAACTGCGGATGAGGACAAGGATAGTACGACGTGGGGAAGTATTGACGGCAGAGCACCCAGGAGTGTTGTGGACGTTTGAGATTTGCAGCGAAGAGGACTAGTGGCACCGGGAGCGGCGATCAGGGAGGGAGACGGGTGAGCTGGGTGTGATGGGCAGTCGTCCAATCACGGCCCTGTCTCGTTATTTGCGAGAACGGGATTCTCGGCTGCCATATTGTCCCAAGATCGTACCAAGGTGAAGATATTGCGCCAAGTGAGGAGCCCAGGTCATATGTTGAGCCAGGAGATTTATACATTATAGTGCCAAAATTTGTGGTGAGCTGGGCACGAGTGTCTGTAGAAAAAAGTGTGAAAATCGCCCAATTTACTTTAATTTTGCCCAAATTTAGGCTGAAATTGGTCGAAATCCCCTGAAGAAGAGGGATGAAAACGCATATTTTGGTCAATATGCGATCAAGAACGAAGTATTTTCATTTGTTGACGACACCTCAGCCTGCCGAAATCCTTGCAAAAATAATATTATGTGTTTTGTTTAAATCCTTGAGTAATGTGCAATCTAAAATCCATGGGTACAATGTCTGGCTGTTCACTGAATTGTTGCTCCAACAGTGAGCAGACCAAGAGATGTTCCATTATCTGTGTTGCTGTTCCACAACCACAAGTAGTGTCCTGATCTCCTTCCAAGTAGCCCCGCTTCTGCAAGGAAATCTTTGATCGGCCGGTTCTGGTTCTCAACCGGCCCAATATCATTAATAACATGACTGTCTTTTTTTCCAATACCATAATTGGTTTTGCTTGCATGTTGGCTGACAATGTATTTGCTTTGAACCAGTTTTTAACTTGTCCAAGCTGTCTGTTGAAAATTTGATATAATGCCAAGTGTCGTCAGCAAGTAGCACAAGTTTAAGCATTTTAGAAGTATTTATGGTGTCGTTTACACATCAGAAATAACCTAAAATTGATCCTTGAGGGACTTCACACATTTCTTTGTGACAAGATTTACAAGAACTGCAATAAACATATTGTTCTTTATAAATGAGCCCTCTAAAGCCATAATATTCTAATTTGTGTAGTAGAATACTGTATTCTGTTGCATCAAATGCCTTAGGCAAGTCCAGAAATGTCCCTATAGTTGTTTAATTCTGTGTTGCTAATTTTGTCAGCTAATTCCGAAATCATAGGAATCGCAAACATTATATACAACCGTACAGCGGCACGATGTCGTCATTTTTATCATCTCTTACACATAGCCTTTGTAAAGTATTTTGTTTAGGGTAGTAAAATCACACCAAAACACTTGTTTAGGGTACGTTATACACATTTACTCGTTATGGTATAAAATCAAGCAAGTAAAATGCGTGCTTGTGATCAATTTTTGGATGTCATGTGTTCAAAGCTATACTGACCCAACCAAAATTACCGATGTTTTCTTTATTTTTAATGTCCCAGATGCTTTGTTCGGTTATGAAAGTTAGCTACAATCCGTATCGTGACAGACACGCTAAAGTATACAAAGTGTTTAGGTAAGATAGTATAATTAATATGATAGTTATCGACTTATCATCCTATGTTTATTTAATCCCCAAAGGTGTCAATATGTACTATGTATCCATCTTTAGATCTTTTGATAAACCTGATTAAACACGCCAAATGTGATAACCAGTCATTCATAGCGTCACAGAGCCATGGAAATGGCGTCCTTACCAACGGCAAGACGTCGAATTTTCGTGATATGTCTTGCAGCCCTGTTTTGCCTAGATTTTACTGGTAAGTTACTTTGTGCTTCGTTTGGTTAGAATACAAGATAAAGGAGTTCTGTTGTTTTGCTTTATACTCTCAACAAACAGAATTTCATATTATTACCGAAATATGAATTTGGCAACATGCAAAGTAGGGACGGTATAATGGCGGGCTCATCAGCGGTGGTCGGCCAAGCTGGTCTTCGCATACAAGAGAAAGGAGAACCGTTGTTTTGCTCTCAACAAATAGAGTTTCCTATTATTATCGAAAGATGACTGTGGCAACATGCAAAGCAGGGACGTTATAATGGCGGCCTCATACCAGTGGCGGGTTTAAGAGCCAGCAGTGTCAGCAGCTGCTGACAGTGCCCCCTAAAATATTGCTCTCGGGGCTCCCCTCAGATATCCCCTAGTCGCAATAAAGTTGGACAATACGCCGCTTCGCGACGCTAAAGGGCCCCACCGGCGACACCATTATTTTTGCGTGGAAGAACTCGGCCTCCGGCCTCGTTCTTCCACTTAAACTGACAGGGGGAGATTTTTTAGGATACGAATTTCTCTCAAATTTCACTGGATCGGTTGTAGACCACCTACCGAGAACGTTTCGAAGGTTTATTGGACGAACAGGTGCAAAATAAAGCCGAAAACCTTGTTTTGAACTTGCCTGCTATCGTAATCGTTCCCCATAGAAAAACCATGCTTTGACTTTCTGTCGTGCACGACAGAATGTCCTAAATCATCATCTTATTACATAAAGACGGCGTATTCGGCTTATTTACTTCAGGTGTGATCTAATACATTGGTAAGCATTCCAAATACGTAAAAAAAACGGGGTTCGAGAAAAATTGGGGCGCTTCTTTCTGGAAATCTCCTCATGTCTCTTTAAAATAATGGTATCGCATTGGTTTCAATTCGTCGTAAAGAGAGTACCGGTTCCCAAAATCATACCTTTATTCTCTAAATATTCACGGTCATCCATTCGAAACTCGCACGCGCATGCGCGGTAACCCGTTGGCCTGGAAACGGTACATCGTTCTATGCAAATGCGTGAATATATGAATAAATTGGTACACCAGATTATGGAAATCAGGGAATATATGAATAAATTGGTACACCACGCTATGGAAATAAGTACGCACTGCGGCAAAAGATGGTTACGGCTTTTGAGCTGGCGTTCGCCATTTAGTGTTATAATAGAAATCTGTGCCGTTTCCCAAACTCGTGCGTAACGCCGGGGCGTAACCTTCCTACGTGTATGGCAAGCCATAAAGACCATAACGTATTGCCGCAACGCGTTGCGACAATTCGGCAACGCGTTGTAACATTTCGGCAACGCGTTGCGAGAAAGTAGCAAAGCGTTGCGGCGTCGGCCAATTAGAATGACGAATTTCTGTGAAGTATTTCAAAAATTAGACCTACTAGATCTAGCAACGCGTTGTGGAAACTCACAACGCGTTGCAAGCCTTCACAACGCGTTGCGACCTTCACAACGCGTTGCGAAGGTAAAAAAAAAAAAAAAAAAAAGCCGCAACGCGTTGTGAAGGTTTGCAACGCGTTGTGAAGGTCGCAACGCGTTGTGAGATTTATATTTTTGAAATACGTCACAGAAATTAATGATTTTGATTGGCCGACACCGCAACGCGTTGCCGAAATGTCGCAACGCGTTGCTGAAATGTCGCAACGCGTTGCCAAAATGTCGCAACGCGTTGTGACTTTCTCACAACGCGTTGCGGCAATACGTTATGACCCTTATGGCTTGAAGACCTTAGCAACGCGTTGTGAAGCTTGCAACGCGTTGTGAAGCTCGCAACGCGTTGTGAAGGTTTGCAACGCGTTGCAAAGTATCTAGCAACGCGTTGTGGGTCTATTTTTTGAATTACGTCACAGAAATTCATGATTTTGATTGGCCGAAGTCGCAATTCGCGTTGCTGAAATGTCGCAACGCGTCGCTACTTTCTCGCAACGCGTTGCAGCAATACGTTATGGCCTTTATGGCTTGCGATATACGTGTACTAACTCATGCGACACAGAAAAAAAGTGAGTCACTTGGTGAAACACTTTGTGCCTCAAAATGAGTCACCGTGACTCATTTTGGGGCAATTCCCGGTTTTGAGGAAGATTTTCCAGGTTGGGAGGTGGTTTTGAGGCAGATTTTCCTCGTTGGAGGTGAAAATTTCCTGGTGAGCAGGGAAAAAAGGCTGATTTGGTATGATTTTCAAGCTTTTTTCCCGGTCAAAGGTCTATGGGGTGGGAACCTGGTGTCCATTCTCGAAACTGGTATGAAAAAGGTCTGTTATGTATATAGGACATACGCACGTACCCGCACGAGTTTGAGGAACGGGCCCCTACCCCTACCCCTACCTGTTACGCTACTGCAGAGCTTTTTTAAGCATGGTCGAAAGGCTAAACGTCGACCAACGTCTGTCTTTGAAGTATGAAACCATTGGGCACTGGCGTAATTTCAACGCTGCGAAGTGACGTATATGTCACAATGGATAAAGCGTAATTGGCGTGCGTGTGATTTTATATAATTTTGCTTTACAAAAACAATCAGCACTTTCTGATGGCGCTCGTTTGCTTGTACTTACGCCGGTGTAGAAATAATTATGGTCCGGCGTATCATTGGCCATACGAGTCATAACTACCAGAATTTCTCCTAGGAGAAATTCAATTTCTCCTAGGAGAAATTAATTTCACCTAGGAGAAATTCCAGCCAATAATAGCGCTTCTTAATCTTAATTTATCCTTGGCAAAATAAATAGCCAATCACAACTCCCGTTGTTTAGATGG
>JAMKCH010049721.1:0-26284 GCA_023653785.1 Ophioderma brevispina | reverse complement strand
TGCTGAAAAAGCCAAAGTGGCTGGAATTTGGTAAAGCCTAAAAAAAATGTTTTGTTTTATGACCCCAAAAACATGGGTACAGACACCACTTTTTGTTTCTAGCCAATTGGCCGAGCAGTTATGACCCAAATCTAATGCCTTTTAAATGTCATTGACCTTGACCTTGATATCTGACCAATTGCAGCAACGATAAGGCGGACAAATGTTTTCCATAATTATTCATATATAGGCCTACAAGATATACCAAAAAAAGTTCTTTTATTAGAATTTTTCAAGGTACATAGGACATGTGCACATGAAGCTTCTATATACGGTCCTCCTGCAAATTTTGTATTGAGGAGGTGGCTTATTTTCAACAGTTGTAATGAGGCTTCTGATGTGGTCCAAATGAACTATTTGTCCAAGAATGGTTAATTGTATCATCGATATCCGCTGATTTTACAAAGTTCTGATTTTGGCTGTTTTCATTTATAGGTTATGAGTCAAGTTTTGTTTAATTGTACAGACTGACGATTGGCTAATTTATGTTGAGGAGGAGGAAACGTGGAAAAATTTTTGATTTAAAGTTGCTTTCTATGATGGAAGATAATGATTGACTTCATTTGTAGCCCTCAAGACTGTTTTTTATGTGTTTATTGACCCCCAAAACTGGGTTAGAAACCATCTTTTTTGCGTCTAGGTCAAGTGGATTGAGCAGTTATAACCCATCATAGGCCGTTATAAAGGTCGTTGGACCTTGACCTTGAATAATCTGACCAACGGCAGCAACTAGAAGCAGCGGACAAATTTATGGTAATTATTCATAATAGGGGCCTCCTACAAAGAATATCAAAGAGTACCTTTATTAGAATTTTTTCAAGGGTTGTATAGACATGTGTCATATTACGCCTCTACTATAAACGGACAACCTCAAGATGGCATACACGCTTCAAAGGGGATCCGAACAGTGGTTTTACAGAGAAATATGTAGACGCCTTTGGTGGGGCAAAATTTGATTAAGCAAATTTGTTTGGCCTTGGTGTTTTTTCTATTCACTCCTCCGGAAGAAATATGCATAGTGTGTATCCTATAGGGAGCCACCCAGTTTGATACAATTTGGTTTTATGGTCTTTTACTTCATTAAACAAAGCATTAGTAACCAATCAGGCAGTTTCGGAGTGAGTTGACGTTTTCAAGTAAGATTAAAATCTACAAAGAACATGTTCATTTGTTGAACTATTTAAAGATGATCTAATCACGTGAAAGATAAAAACGGTGATTGGTAAGGATTCCAAGTTATTTGTATGCTGCATGCTGGCGATAAGCATTTGCTTGTGCCAGGTATCAAGTTTTGTGATCGAAGGAAGTTTAATATTAAAATACAATGATAGGTGAACAAAACACGTGTGAGTGCCAAATACATTACTAACGGGGTCTAATATGGCCAATCGTAATTGGTGTGTTTGTCTGTTCCTGTCCTGGTCATGTACGAACAAACCTGATGTGAACTATACGTTCGGTAAGGGCCTGATGTAATGGGACCCGCAATATGTTTCTCAATTTGATTGTTATTCAAACTGTTCAACGCCATGATATTGCAAATCGTAATCGATTAAGTTTTTCAAAATCACCTGCACACGAGCCCCTTATATGCCCGCCTAAGATACGAATGAAAAAAAAAAAACCAAGACATGTTGCATAGTCAAAGCATGGGTGTATGTATTTAATTGTGGACTCTAAAAAAATTGCACATTTATGGGGATGTATAGATGCCAGAAGAGGGGGCGGGAACTAATAGTGGTTAGGGAATCTTGCCTTTGGTACACCAGGGGCCGGTGTAGAAGTAATTATAGTCCGACGTACTCTAGGCCGGAACATGGTTGAAACAAGAGGGCAAACGATCAGTTGAATGTTGAAGTTGCATTAGGATGTACCACGAATATAACATTGGCGCAGTTTTCATGGATATTCCTCTTGATACACCTTAGCCTTTTTAAAGGAAAGTTTTATTTGATTATTATTTTGATTATCGCCGGACAGTTGCTCATGTGGTGCCAAAAGTTTTTAAGGTCATCCGTTAATTAATTGAACACATACCGATTTAGAGACGCTGTTAACAGCAAATCACTTTGCAAAATTACACAGGAACCTCCGAAAATACTCTTCTGTATTTCTACTCATTGGAAACATCAATATTATATTTTTTAAATGAACGTCAGGTTTTCGAGGGCCATCTTATTATAGTACTAATCCATAAGACATAAAATTCGACACAACATTCTAACTATCACACATAAAGATTTAGAGGATATAAACGGCATTTCCTGCCCACACTGCAAATGGAGTTACATTGCGATTTTTGCTGTGCGCCGTTTAAATGAATGACTCTGCTCATCAACTACAAATTTCATATCCACAGGAACCTTGAATCCATTAATGGCTTTAACAGTGATGCCAAATCATTTAACTCCACATTTCACTAACCTGTACATGAAGCTTTGATACCCCGCTGATGACCCATGAACAAATTGTTCTTTATTTTAGACTTTTGTAATTTTTATCAGTGGCGACACAATATTGAAAACTTGATATAGTAGGTATGCACGAGCTATTACCTCTGAAGAAAAACAGAAAAAACAATCCATTGCGGGAATAATGCCATATAGGCCTAAAAAGGTCATGAAATGATGAAGCGCCGCCCTTATAAGCAATTCTCCCTGGAAATGCGTGTGAAACAGATTTTAGGAAAAAAACATTATTTGCCCGCAATGAAACTTCCGCACAAATTACACAGGATGTAGTTAGTGGAATAATACCCAAATTAGTTGTAAAGTGTTCGCCATTGATATTTGTGTTTATTCTCAGTTCAACGTAATAAAAGTGACTCTCAAAAACAGTTGTGGATAACATGGGACGGACTGATGATAAATGGATTAGGGGGCATATTCGAAAAAAAACTGACTGACTTCGAATTTTGACCACAAACCACCGCCAGAATTTAGTGTAACATTGGCAACTGGATCATTACATGAAGTCCGAAAACCGAATTAACTTGAAATTAATGGCATGACTTGCACTCGCTGAGGCATCGCTATGGTATTGGTTGCCGAATATTGACCATAGGTTAGTGTCTTGCAACGTTAAATGTTGTTACATTGGCCAACGGAGGCCATCCTTGCCCTTGAAGTGAACCTGGGTGTTGATCATGCCGCAGTCCTTGCCCTTTATACGACCTCACGGTAAGCGTATGGCTGCGATCGCCATTTGACTGCTAACTGGCACCAACTTACGCATTCCAAGGTGGGTTCAACGAACTTACAGATACGTTGTTTACACTCACGGGAGCTGCTTGAACCGGCTTGATTTACGGCCCTGACGGATGTGAATGGTCCGTCTAATAATGTTCCATTGATTGAAGGATTCAGTAACACTTGGTTCTCCATATGCCTGATCAGCGAGGCATTTATTTGGAATGGAAACTGACAAAACTGCACCAATAATTTCTTGATGACTTGATCCAAACACAAAACGAATGGTCCGTAAGCAGAACTACTCGGTCTTAGATTAATACCAATGCTGTAGCACGAGTATCCAAAAACCATAAACAGTAAACCCGGCACAAGAAAATGGAGAATCAATTGCCGAAGAAACAAGGACATTCCAGTAGACCACAGCTTTTTTCGAAAAACTGACCCCAACACGTCCGCATGTGAGAATACAAGATGCAAGTGAGGAACCCACATACCACTGGAACAGAACGCTTTGCCAAGATAATCAAGCGTCATTAGCAACCCAACACAATACCTGAGCGAACCGATTAGCGCTTTGAATGCACCTATTGAAATACATATCGAACGGCAAAATTAAATTAACCGCAATGGCAAAGACTGGCGCAAAAATTCTTTAGCCTGTTGACAAAACCGTTTTCTTACGATGCTCTCATAAACCGTTATTATATTATCCTCGCGTGCATTTAATTGCGTTTCGATTCGTTACTAGATTCTGCTAGAATCATGAATAAAGACCCTCCCATTCTAAAATATAAAAATCAAAATAAAAAATCGCCGGAATGTGCGCAAACTGCAACTCGCCGGCATGGCGTCGCAAAATTGGCAAACTCACGCATGGCGTCGACAACTTGCAAACTCGCCGGCATGGCGTCGCAAACTGCAAACTCGCGGGCATGGCGTTGCGAACTGCAAAGCTCGACCGGGCAAGCGTTGCAAACTCGACGCTTTATGTCGCTCTAGCGTGCCAGTTAAGATGCAATGTTTAGCACAGCCCAATCGCGGATTGACGCATAACCCCGCAGCCGCGCGCAAGTGGCCGTAAGCCTGATAACAAACTAACACGTTGATCCGTCTTGCTCATTCCGTCCACGGTAAGGGTTTAGCTGGTGACTATGTTTTCGTTTGTAAGGACTATGGACCCATCTTTTTCACAGTCATGCGGGGACAATTGAATATTTAATGATTAAAGAACAATATACAGAGGTTGAATCTTAAAAAGAAGTTATATGGGAATAACAGCCACTTTTTGGAAAAAATAAAGATTTGATGACGTCACGGGCATTGATTGGTATTATTTTGCTTCGGGGGACCCATTAGGTAAAAAAGACGTCGTATCCCTACATGGAAAAAAACAACCGATTATCGTCATGTACGTCGGGTTTTTGAATCTGTAGGGAAAAGGTAAATTTTGTACTGTTTAGGACATTATATACGGTGTCTTTTGGCCCCCAAAAAAAAAGCTATTTGGGCAGAGGGTCATAGTACAGGACCTGTTAACATAGTCGGATTTATATTTATCGGTCGCCCCCGAAGGACACTGATATCTGATCCCCCTGCCACGTGACCTGTACCTGACCCCGTGCACAACTATCATCTCGTACGTTTTAACTACAATACGGCAAACAGCAAGCATTCTGTATCTCTGTTGTCACAGCGTAATCGATCCAAGATGTGAGACTATACATGGGTTCTGTACAGGGAGGGTAGGACACGATCTGCTCGATTTGGGCATTGGATTTCCACAAACGGTAATTTGGGGACTGCTACATGCATTTTACTATGGCGTCTCGGTCCCGTGACATTAAAAAATCATCTCTAAACTGGTGTTCAAAAGATCTTAGTAATATCATGATGAAATTGAAGAAAAATATGAAGTTCACATCAATCATGCTTTCGTTAAATTACCTGTGCAAACTCAAAACTCCAGAAACTTCCCATGCAAAAGTAATCTCTATCAAACCTAATAACCGGAACATACGCGCATGGCTACAGAGCTATGCGCTCTTTAGCCATTCGCACCGATACACTCTAAATCAAAAAAGCCCTATTATAATTAGTATACCAAAAAACCATTGGACACTCTGGGTCCTCCTCGGGGATTTTAATTGTCTTTCTAAATCGCACATAGCATTCTGTACAGCAAGGAGTGCTGGAGTGAATTTAAGACTGGTGTCAAATTTTCCCACCCTCCACCCAGGGTTATTATCAGTGTTTATTGGGCTTAATTTTTGCAGTTGCACGGCTTGTGGTGTGGCAGCGGTATTTCATATTTTTATTTTCATTTAAAGACATCAACCCTTGGACCTAAAAGTTAATGATTATGAGGTGCAAAATTATAAATTCCAAATTTCAAAGATTAATTATGATATTAAATACGGTTTAAATCTGGTGCAAAACAAGGAGTTATTCAATGTAATAAGGATTTCATGTGAGTTCAGATTTTCTTATGCAAATTGCGGGGAAGTCTGTTCTAAATAGTAAATATGGATGGGGTTCTGTTGCAAATTGCAGAGAACTGGTTAGGATTTACTAATCATAACAAATATTATGATATTAGGCCTAATAAATTGGATTGGACCTCCTTAGTTGGCAAATAAAATTACAAGGGAGAGGAATTTATATTTATAATATAAATATCAAAGAATTTACATACCTCCTACGTAAATTACAAGGGAGAGGGATTGCATTAAATATTAATATATGGAATTACTACCTCCTTACGTAAATTACAAGGGAGAGGGATTGAATGATAATATTAATACCAAGGAATTAACATACCTCATTACGTTAAATTACAAGGGGAGAATTTGAATATCAAGGGAATTTACAATTTTGGCATAATGCGGTTTATTGAATCAATGATTTTGGCCCTCCTGACGAAATGCTTAGCTAACAACAATCTGTGTCCTGCTCTTAATTCTTGGTGATACGTACAATAATTATATAAAACTCTCAATTTTGAGATTTTTTTCCCATTATTCTCAAATGGGGCCCTTATGAAGAGTGGTACCTTTCCGGAAATATGACGAACGTTCTCTACCAAAAGGGAAATTCGGAATAGGAGAAATTGGACTAAGTTTGCCAATGGGGCGGGCTCACTGGGTTTTCTTGGTTTTCTCTTATATGTACTAAAATAGTGGTGTTACCTCTTTTTTGGAACTTGGAACGTCGCCAACTTGTTTTTGTTAGATATACATAATCGCACTAAAGCCTCATATTTCAAAGGTAATAAATACAAATCATCAGTCATCAATTCAACCAATCAATCAATTGATTTCATCTCGGCAGACATGTGACTGAGTGTACACCACCACGGAATCTACACATGGATAGGAGTCTGAGTCGCGATGAAACATCAGGAAGTTGGGGTTTGACCTATACAATATGGCGGAAAACAAATGCATACACCTTGTCAAAACAACAGAACATCTGTGTGGAATCTGTGATCAGCAGGTGTATGCATTGTTTCTGCCATATTATATAGGTCAAAAACCAACTTCCTGTTGTTCACTCGGGACCCATCAACTGTGCGGCAGGCACGCTACTCCTGTGTAGAGGATCAGTGACTACCACCCATCTAGCCACTTTATAGAGATGTTTTCCACCTCACTCATGCATAGCCTATAAAAAAGATGTTAGTTCCCGTAGTATTCCTCATTCAGATAAATTTAATACCCGACCTCAAAAGTACCTGTGCTATTCAACGTGTGGACCCCATAATTTTATGGATACCATATCAACATGGCATGTTCTTTAGATTTAGAAGTCGTCAGAAATTTGGAAGGGACTTTGCCATTCCCGGCAATCCGAAAGGTGGAAGACCTCTATCGAGGTGCTGTACGCATCAGTCATGTTCAGCACCGTACCCAAATGGGCATAGTCGACAAGGTCACGGTTCATTCCGACAGTGGACAGTAGTCGCTAGGACACCCTCTTCAGGGGGATTACTCAGTTTCTTTACCCCGGTACAAAAAAGATCAAAGTGAAAAATGACCACGTGGGGAGGCTGTGAATACCACATAAAAACCAGATCTATTAGTGGTGAGGAATCATTATAATATAAATAACCAATCACAATGTAGAAGAAAAAGGAAAAACTGAGCAAACAAAAAAATCGTATGTTATTACTGTTACATGCATTTAAAAAATCACATTTGAATTTCAAAAAAGGCTAATTATAGACTTACCTTAACTTCAATTTTAAAAAAGATATATGTGTATTTCGTACAAGGAAAAAGTCCCACTTCAATTCCCATGAGCCAAACGGGTATCAGATGATACTGGTCAATCCAGGCACTGTCTTATATTGGGAGGATGACAGCTGCCAGAATTCGTTCACCATAAGAAAAAAGGAATGATTTCGGAATCCGGGTATGTTGTTTAACGGCTGTTGTAAGTTTCACGTCTACCTAACGCGCTGTGAAATTGCGGTAAGCGATTTTGCTGAGCGCATAGATGGTTATCATATGGACGTATGAAAGAATGCTCTTTTCCGAAAACAAATAAAAATGCGATCTCGCACATCACTTGGGCGGAAGCTACTGGTGATTGGCAGTGAGGGGTGAAACGTTTAGAATAGCTCTACACATACATAACATTGAAGTACTTCCAAATAAGAAATGCCACAACTCTGCGAGAATACATTTGGAAACTGAAAAAAAAAATGTACAGTTCTCCATCAAATGGAAATTATCAGCAAAGCTAAGCCTTAGGGTTCAAGCTTCAAGCAAAATGTGCAACGTACTGACTGTAAGAAAAAAATTTATTATTCCTAGGACCGATATGTCTTCTCATTAGCCATGGGTATATCTAAGGTCATACTAAACTACTTTCCTGCGACATATTCACTAGTGTTTTATGTTCCATTAACTATTTAAAATAACTATGGAACATCCATGATTTTTAACTTAAAACAAATGGCGGCCAAAATACCAATTCTGCCTAATATCGGCTAAAATGTATATTGTCCGTCGTAAAGTGCACACAAAAACTTTGACAAATGTCTTTGCTTTTGACAGAGTACCATTTCTTTGAAATGAGCAAAAGAATTCCAAATGCCGCCCATAAATACTCAATACATTTATCTTAAGTTTATTCTTAAGGATATGATTGCAATGTAATTGATGCATTGTTAACTTATGGTTTTAAGCTACTACAAGAAAACGTATTAAAGGTCATTCTTTATCGAAATGGCGGCTAAAATCATTCAAGATGGGCTGATATTTACGTCTATTTATAATTGGCAATCAATTTTTAACTGTATTGTTGGGGAATATTTTCGTTGGTCTAAAATGTGTTTATTACAATTATTAAAAAACTATAACTATATATACAGTTGTATCACAAGTCTAAGTTCCCCCAACATTATTCTTAATAATGAAATAGAAACACACGATTTCAACAAAATACCAAATGCAAAGACAGAGGATTGCTCTTCTCGCCCATCTGGTGAGGGAAAGCATTAGATGCTGCTGTCAAGTGGCTTTTTTTGCCAGCCCTTAAAATTTTGATTAGCCAATTGAAACCCTCACTTCATGTTTGTATAGTTATACCAAGATGATGTTATTTCAACGGCATTACCGATTGATCAGACCGCGTAATGTTCCATCCGTTTGCTGAGCTGAACTATCTAAATAGTCGACAAAGGGTTGGCTCCAAGTTGTGGTTTTTTCAGCATCAATATTTCCAGTATTGGGTCCTCACTATCTGCATGTAGCAGCCAAATAGATGGTCAATATACACCTTATCAACATGCCCCACCCCCATGCTTTGTCAGCCAAATTTCAGTGCCTTCTTCAAGTGACACAAGACATCCCACAACTTTCATTGCCTGTTCTTGCAATATTGCTTCTTTTAACCTGTTCCAGATCTATGAGGATAGGGATTGATTAAGTTTGAAACCATGCTCACGCAGGATGCGGAAGAGGCAAACATGATTAAAGTATAAGTTTAAATATGACCATATCTGTCTTTTCGTTCAACAATTGGTTTAGCTTCATCAAGGTGTAGTTGGAAACAGACGACACACATACAAGATCCGGGCTGGTGATTATTTGCCTTACGAAAACCCTCCTCTTCATATGCAAGCAAAGCTATATTATAAATGCATCCCGTTCCAAGGGTGTATGCTTATAGCATGCGGTGCAGCCGCATGATATATTATCTCTTGATTTCTTTCTCTTCTTTCTTTCTTACCTAGTCGTGCAACGACTAAGGTCTTGTATTCCAGTCATACACACGATTACAATCGGCTGTGTTCTGTTTTACTAGCGTGTTTCTTGATTCTTATATCAGGCGGTGCAGCCGCATGATGATAGCCTTCTCTCGATTCCTTTCTTCTTTCTTCTTTGTTTGTACCGCACTCTGACCTCGCTTAAAATGATACTAGTGCCCGACGCTTGGTAGAATTGTAACGAGAATTGGCCAAAGAACCCCGGACCCAGGCTTACTTCGGAGGGTCACAGTTTGACCATAGGGCTCACGTAGGGTCAATAGCGGTCATTGTGGGGCGCGCTAACACCCTTTTCCATACTTCTCCCACAGTTCGCCTGTGCTATCGATGCCATTCTGTCCCAGTGCATTAGCAATGCCTGGCAGTATGGCTGTTCACAGATTTTGAATACAAAGTCATTTAGGGGCCAAAAAGGGCAGGTCTATAACCCATCTTAATATTCAAAAATGATACTAGTGTTACACACAGTTTGCTTGGTCTGAACCAGACTTCGTCAGAATAACCTTTGACCCAAGTGCCCATACAGGGTGTTTAACAATTGGGGGTCAAGGGTCACACAGGGGTCGTTAGAGGCGTCAATAGCTCTTACCCTCCTTTTTTGCTGATTCTGCCACAAACCAATTGCTATAATCAATAGAAATGGTCAGAAGAACCGCGGACCCAAGGCTCATATTTGGTGGCAGCAGATTTTGATACCTAGTTCATTAAGGGGTCCAAACAGGGGCAAATCTCTCTAAACCACTCAATTCAAATGCAGCCTCGGTACCATTTCCGCCACCGGAGCGCCCAGCCCTATTAGTTAAGCAACTGGCCCAAGTAAAAACTCGCCCTTAGTTGTACCAACTCGCCCAGATACCAACCGCACCACATCTAAAAAAGCTAGCCACAGGTAGTACCAACTCGCCCAACGTATATCGTATACCAAATGGCCCAAGGTCATTAGGTCTTGTAATTCATAGATTTCATCTTTAACCTAGCCGTGTGCGAAGTACGTCTAGGTCTTGTATTCGTGCGGATTTCTCTTCATCATCTTCTTGCTTCCCACCCACTGCCGGTAACTTTCAAAATGGCTACTAGTGCCCAAACGGTTTTCCGATATGCCACGAAAATTGGTCAGAAGAACAGACCCAAGGCCCCTTATGGGGTGTACACAGATTAGAGGTCAAAGTCACGTGGCCCCGATTAACGGGGCATTCGTCGGAACTCTATAAAGGCCCTTCTTATGCCACAGAAGAAGTTGCATGATCACCGGATGGTGTCAGAAGAACCACCGACCCAAGAACCAATATGGGTTGTTGTAAACAGATTGGGGGAAAGGTCATGGGACCCGATTAAAGGGCATTTCTCGGAATTCTATAAATTCCTTCTTGTTCCACAAATCAATTGCTATAATCACCAGACTTTGCTCAGGAAGAGAACCGCGAACCAAGGATTTATGAGGGGTGTACAAAGGAATTTGATCGAAGGTCCTTTAAGGGTCATAGGACCCTTCCGGTCTTGCATTCAAAAAGTAATATTTGATAATGCAAAGTAGCATGGTCACGTGACTCAGCATATGAAGAAGATTGGAGGACCCTTCACCAAAGTTGTGTTCAATATGGGGGTCAAAAGTCATAAAAAGGGGAAACATTCAGTCTTAATGTGAAAAATCTTCAAAAAGTCATATCTGCATTTGCAAGGTACCATGGTCAAGTGAATCATGCATACGAAGAAGCTGAGACCCTTACCAACGAGTGCTTCAAATGGTTCCAAAGGTCGGGAAAGGGAACTCGGTCTTAACGTGAAAAATCTTCAAAAAATCATATCTGTTATATGCAAGGTACAATGGCTTCACGTGACTCTTGCATATGAAAGCAGCTTGAGACCCTTCACCAAAGGTGTGCTCAATATGGGGGGTTCAAAAGTCATTAAAGGGGAACTCTCCGGTCTTAATGTGAAAAAATCTTCAAAAAAAAATTATATCTGCCATTGAAGGTAACATGGTACGTGACTCTTGCATTATGAAGTGCTTGAGGACCCTTCACCAAAGGTTGTGCAACAACGGGGTCAAGGTCATAAAGGGGAACGTCCGGTATTAATGTAAAAAATCTTCACAAAATCATATCTGTTATATGCAAGGTAACATGGCCACGTGACTCATGGTACGAAGCAGCTCCAGACCCTTCACCAAAGTTGTGCATCAGCCATGGGGTCAAAGGTCATTAAAAGGGAACTTCGGTTTAAAGTGAAGAAATATTTTCAAAAATCATATTTGCATATTGTAAAACTTTGTATGATAACGTGCCCATGAATATGAAGCGCTTCAGACTCTCTTTGTCGAAAAAAAATTTTATGCTCGGCATGGGGTCAAAGGTCATTGTATTCCCACTAGGTTAGGTTCTTGCTTCTTCGAGCACAATTTGCCTCGAGTTCTTTCTTTCTTTGTACCTTGATTTAAAATGCTACAGAACCAACTTACTTTGTCCGATTGCAGCCAAATTTGGATGAAAACCACTGACCCTAGGCGAATCTGGGGTGTACCATGTTGGGGCAAGAGAGTTGCCACATTACCCCCCCCATTATTACATGACAACATATAAAATTTAATTATTATCTGGTTTAT
Source organism: Ophioderma brevispina (assembly GCA_023653785.1). NCBI lineage: Eukaryota > Metazoa > Echinodermata > Ophiuroidea > Amphilepidida > Ophiodermatidae > Ophioderma > Ophioderma brevispina. Next base: position 14,181 of record JAMKCH010049721.1, on the reverse strand, counting down.
TCCGTTTTTAATGAACCAAGGGCAATATTAAATGAATTTTGTATTATGTAAATATATATGAGGGGGGGGTACATATGGAACTCTTTCCCTGATTGTGGGTCAGAGGTTACGTGGGCCCGATTAAAGGAGCATTCATCAGAACTCTATAAAATCCTTCTTCGCCAACAGAATAAACGCTATGCAACAGATGTTGTCAGAAGAACCACTGACCCAGGGCCTTATGGGTGTGTACATAGATTGGGTCAAAAGTCGTGGGGCGATAAAGGGGCATTCGCAGGAATTGTCTATAAAAATTCCTTCTTCTGCCATTAAAATAAGGTAAGGGCCACCAGATGCTGTCAGAAGAACCACCGACCCAAGACCCTTATGGGTTGTACAAGTTCGGCTTCAAAGGTCACGTGAAACCGATTTTTAAAGGGGCATTCTTTGAAAAAATATATAAATTCCTTAAATCTATAAATTCTATAATCACTAGACTTGGTCAGACGAAACATTTACCCTAAGGCCCGTATGTCAGTACATAGATTGGGGTCAAATGTCGTAGTGGTCAGCAATTGCCACGCATGATCTACTCGTGCTTCTAAAGCACAATCGATGCCTAGTTCTTCTTCTTTACACAGCCGATGCAAATCGGATGTGTCGGTTTTTCTAGCGTTCTGCTTCTTCTTTTTTCTTGCTTTCTTTCTTTCTTTCTGTTAATGTGCTTATAGCTATAGTTGCTGGACCACAAATAGGACCAAGGTTTGCAACAATGACCGCTCAGAGAACCATCACCCCTGCCATATGACTTTGACCCCATCTGACCATTGACCTCACGGGGTTAAAATAGGTATATTTAATTCGCAAAAAATATCTTCTTTTACAGGAGTATGCCGATATCAACTAAACTTTTGTTCAGGGAACCTAGACCATGCTTAATATAGGGTGTTCAAGAATTAAGGCGTCAAAGGGTATAAGGTGGACATTTCCGGTCTGAAAGCCAAATATGCCATTAATTGGCCAAAATTATCTTTTCAACAGGATCATGCCGATATTCAACTAAACTTGTTAGAGGAAACCACTGACAATGACTACATACGGGGTGTTCAGGAATAAGGAATAAAGGTCAATAAGGGTCACTTCCGGTCAAAAAAACCAAAAATAGTTAAAACTTTTCAAAAATTTTTATATCAAAATGTAACATAGCAGAGTGACATAACTTCAAGATGTGCATGTATGTTAGACGATGTATGCAGGGTATTTTATTTTGGGGGTCAAAGGTCATTTACAGGTCATTCCCGGTTTGAGCTAAAAAAACTTTAAGATTTTTATTTTTTTTATTTTTTGCTTTTTTTAATTTTGTTATTTGAACTGCAACAAGCATTTTTGGCGATGTCTATTAGGTTTTTTTATATCGGGGTCAACGGTCATAAGGGGGTTCAAGGTAAATTTTGCCCAAAAAATGTAAAAATGAGACAACTTGACTAAATTCTCAGCCTATAGAAGACAGATAAAGCTCGGTAAAGGAGCTTTCAGATCTTCACCAAAAATGGCTTGACATGGGGTCAAAGGTCATGGGTATATTAAAAACGGCGGTGTACCAGTGGCCTTATGGCCACATAACACTTAGTTCTCTTTATTCTGTCAATGTGCTTATAGATCAGTAAGTGAGTTTGACCAAATATGAACAGGTTTGCACAAATGACCGCTCAGCGACATCACCGCCATTGACTCTTTACACCCAATCTGCCCTTTGACCTAGTCCCCAGGGTTCAAAAATATGTCATTAATTCGCAAAAAATATCTTTCTTTTACAGGATTATGCCGCTTATCAACTAAACGTGTTCAGAGGAACCAGACCCATGCTCCATATAGGGTGTTCAAGAATAACGCGTCAAAGGTCATTACGTCATAGTGGGTCATTCCGTCGGACAAGCCAAAATTATGCCATTTATTAAATGGCAAAATTATCTCTTATACAGGCTTCAGCGATATCAACTAAATTGTTCAGAACGAAACCACTGACCCATGCTCCATATAGGGGTTCAGGGATAAAGCAAGGTCAAAGGTCATAAGGGGTCATTCCGGTCAAAAACCAAAAATATTTAAAAATTCAAAAATTTTTATCTCAAAATGGAAACAGAGCAGAGTAACATGGACTTAAGATATGCATTATGTTAGCCCATGTATTGCAAGGTATTTTTATTTTGAGGGCAAAGTAATTTACAGGTCATTTCCGAGTTTTGAGCTAAATAACTTTAGATTTTTATCTTCCAGAACGAAGCTAAGCCGAATTTTTTTATTTAAACTGGAACAAGCATTTTTGTTGTGTACCTCACTTTTTTTTATACCAGGGATCAAGGTCATTAAGAGGGTCAACAGGCAATTTTGCCAAAAAATGCTAAAATAAGACCAAATGGCTATATCTCAGCACTATGGAGGGACAGATAAAGCCCGTTATTGCAACAGGGTGATGTAACATTCAGGTAGGGAGGTCTCTGGTAAAGGTCTCGATCCCAAAGGTAAAAGTAGGTCCAAAGGTCAAAAAATCTACAACAAGCTCGAAGGAGCTGAAGTTTAGGAATTTTTATCTCCAGAACAAGCATAGTAGAATTTTTATTTGAACTGAAACAATGAATTTTTGCGATGTCTATCATTTTTTAATATCTGGGGGTGGAGGGGTCAAAGGTCATTAAGGGGGTCAAATGTTCAATTTTGCCAAAAAATGCTAAAATGAGAGTAAAATTGACTATATCTCCAGCCTATGAAGACAGATAAGCGTTAAAGGAGCCTTCAGATCCTTCAGCAAGATTGTGTTTGAAATGGGGTTCAAAGGCCCTTGACAAGCTTGACATCGGGTCATATTTAAAAAGGCTGTGTACAGGGCCTATGGCCAACATAACCTTAGTACACAGCCGATTGGCAAATCGGCTGTGTTATGTTTTTCTAGCGTTCTTCTTCTTCTTTCTTTCTTTCTTTCTTTCTTTCGTTCTTTCTTCTGCAATGTGCTTAGCCCAGTAGTGGCTTGACCAATAGTGAACAGGTTTGCACCAAATGACGCTAAGCGCGAACAATCACGTGCATATGACTTTGACCCCCATCTGACCATTGACCTGTCACAGGGTTCACCAATATGTCATTAATTCGCAAAATATTTCTGTTACAGATGAGCCGAATCAACTTAAATTGTTCATGGAACCACCCGACCCATGCTTATATAGGGGATTCAAGGAATAAGGCCGGTCAAAGGTCAGTAAGGGGGTCATTTCCGGTCTGAAAGCCAAAATATGCCATTTAAATGGCAAAAGTATATTCTTCTACAGGATTTCAGACGATATCAAACTAAACTTGTCATGAGGACACTGACCATGCTACATACGGGGTGGTCAGGAATAGGACTACACGGTCATTAAGGGGGTGTCACTTACGCGTCAAAACCAAAAATATTTTAAAAAAAAACTTCAAAATTTTTATCTCAAAATGTAAAAATAGCAGAGTAGGGAAGTGACATATTCTTTCAGATATGCATGTGTGTTAGCCGATGTATGCAGAGTATTTGATTTTGGGTGCAAAGGTCATTTACAGGTCCTTCGGTTTTGAAGTAAAAAACTAAGAATTGTTTATCCCAGAACTAAGCAGAGTAGAATTTTTTTATTTGAACTGACAACAATGCATTTTGCGATGTCTATCAGTTTTTTTTATATCGGCGGGGGTTCAAAGGTCATTACGGGGGTCAAATGGTCAATTTTGCCAAAAAATGCTTAAAAATTAGACTTAAATTGACATATCTCAGCCTATAGAAGACATAGAAAACCCGTAAGCAGCTTCAGAATCTTCACCACGATTGTGCTTGACAGGGGGTCAAAGGCTTGACACGCTTGACATGGGTCATATTTAAATCGGCGGTGTACCAGTGGCCTATGGCAACATAACCTGAGTTGCTTCTTTACCTAGCCGTGTGCGACGCAAGGGGCTAAGTCCTGTATTTGTGCGATTTCTTTCTTCTTTCTTCTTTCTTTCCGACGCAACATTCAAATGCTACTAGTGCCAAACGGTTGATCCCGACTGCCCACGAAAATGTCAGGAGAACCACGACAAAGGCCCCTATAGGTGTACACAGATTTGGGTACAAGGTCAGTGGGCCAATTTAAAGGCGGCATTATTGAAAAATGTACGGAACTCTATAAAAAGCCTCCCTCTGCCACAGAATAAGTGCCATGATCACCAGAATGTTCTGTTTATTCGAAGAACCACTGACCCAAGACCCCTATGGGGTGTACGCAGATTGGGGTCAAAGGTAATGTGGCTAATTTATTAATATTATTTAAAGGGGCATTCGTCAAAATTCTATAATTCCTATTGTTCCACAAGATCAATTGCTTATTAATGACAAGACTTTGTCAGAAGAAAACCGTTGACCCAAGGCCCCTATGGGGTGTACACAGAATTTTGCTCGAAGGTCATAAGGGGTCATTAAAGGAAATACACTTCGGTATGAATTCAAAAATCATATTTGCTATATTCAAGGTAGCATGGTCAAGTTGGACTCATGCTTATGAAGCAGTGAGAACCCTTCACCAAAGATCCTTTGCTCAACATGGGGGTCCAAGGTCATTAAAGGGGCAATTCCGGTCTTTATGTGAAAATCTTAAAAATTAATATCGTCTTTGCAAGGTAACATGGTAACGTGACTCATGCCTATGAAGCAAGCGTGAGACCCTTCACCATAAGTTGTTGCCTCCAGCTATGGGGGGTCAAGGTCATTAAAGGGGAACTTCGGTCCTTAATGTGAAAAATCTTCAAAAATTAATATCTGTCAATTGCATGGTACCTATGGCTCATGCCTAATGCATATGAGAGCAGACTTCAGACTCTCACAAAAATTGTGCTGCGGTATGGGGATCAAAGGTCAGTTATCCCCACGGCTAGGTTCGTGCTCTGCGAGTTCAATTTGCCCGATTTCTTATATCACCCGGTGCAGCCGCATGATATACGGTCTTCTCTCGATTTCTTCTTCTTTCTTCTTCTTCTTTCTTTGTACCTGCTTCAAATGCTACTAGTGCCAAACGGGCGGGCCGATATTACCAAAATTGGTCAGAAGAACACACTAGACCCAAGTTTAACAGGGGTGTAAATATTTTGACCTTGACTATAGTAGGGGTCAATAGAGGTTCACGTAAAAACTAAAATCTGTTGAGGCCTACTTCTTCTACCGATTAGGTGCGCTACGTAACGAAAAAATTCCACATGAGCTCGTCTTTGTCCAGTGTATACAGCTTATACACAGAATTAAATATCGGAACTCATTACAGTCAAAATGGAGAGCATTATCTATTAATCATGCAAAATTTGCATATCTCAAAATCGATACAAATTGAGAGAGGTGATGTCTGCGCAAAAGTTGAGGATAATGTCGAGAGAAATCACGTGACAGAATATTGGCCATAGGGGTTCAAGTGCAAGATATGCAATGAGCTAATTAATATGCAAAAACGCTATTAACTAATTAACCAAGTAGATATTTATGTCAATTTGTTCACAAGAACCCAAGGAAAGGCTCATATTACTTATGGGCACATTTTGGGATCAAAAGGGCAAAGGGGGTCCTCTAGGGGTCAAATATAAAAGAGGCTTAATTGACTAAATAGCTAGTCCATCTTGGTAGGCATTCAAATGAAAGTGAAAAAGCGTCCACAGTGACCTCGCTCTGTGAGCCTGCGTTAAGGGGTCAAAGGTTCAAAATACACAAAATATCCAAAAGTTGCTTAATTTGCTAGAATACCTATGCCATCTTGTAGGGCTCAAGTTCCCACTCAACGACATGAAATAAAGTCTACTCTACATGGAATGTGTTTACCCAACTGCCCATCTGGGAAAAACTTGATTATTGATGATTACCACTGTCATTGAAGTCTTTGTCACTTCACATCAAAATGACTGGCATAGTATCCTGGAGTGTCTAGTTTTTTATATTCTGTACTTAGATTAATTTCTAATATTTTATATGCTAATTATAAGTTTAATCATCACAGTGAAATGAATCCAAAATTAGTGCTAACCTCTTTTGGGACCTGAACAATAGATTGGGGTTTCAAAGTCACATGGACAGTGCAAGTAGTAGTTAGTAACCGCCTGCATTATTACCCGTGCTTTTAAGCACAATCGATGCCTCGTTATTTCTTTCTTTCTTCTTGCCGACTGACAACATCAAAAATGCTACTAGTGCCAAAACGGTTTTCCGTTGCCACAAAGTGGTCGAAAGAACCAATGACACAAGTCGGTCCCTATAGGGTGTACACCAAAGGATTGGGTCAAAGGTCAAGTGGGCACTTTAAAGGGGGCATTCTTTGACAATTTCGGAAACTCTATAGAAGCCTTTTTCTGCCAAATGAATAAGTGCCATAATCACCAGATGTTATAAGAAGAACCACTGACCAAGACTCTAAGGGGGTTGGGTGTACGCAGATGGGGTCTCAAAGGTCAGTGTGGGCCGATTAAAGGGGCATTCGTCAAAAATCTATTAGTCCTTATTGTTCCACAAATCAATTGCAATACTCACAGACTGTCAGAAGAACCGCTGCCCCAAGGCCCCTATGGGGTGTCCACAGAATTTTGATCGAAGGTCATTAATGGGTCATTAAAGGGACACTTCGGTTGAATTCAAAAATTTCATATTTGCTATATGCAAGGTAGCATGGTAACGTGATCATGCATATGACTCAGCTTGAGCCCTTCACCAAGATGTGCTCAAACATGGGGGTCCAAGAGGTCATTAAAGGGGCACTCCGGTCTTAAGTGTGAAAAATCTTCAAAAATTCATATCTGTCATTGGCAAGGTAGCATGTCACGTGACTCATGCATATGAAGCAGCGTGAGTCCCTTCACCAAAGTTGGTGCTCAGCATGGGGGTCAAAGGTCATTAAAGGGGAAACTTCTGGTCTTCTTAATGTGAAAAATCTTCGAAAATTAATATCTGTCATTTGCAAGGTTACCCTGGCTCACGTGACCCATGCATATGAAGCCGCTTCAGACTCTTCACAAAAAATTTGTGTTCGGTATGGGTCAAGGTCATTTTTATTTACACGGATAGGTTGCGTGCTCTCGAGCACAATTTGCCTCTAGTTCTTCTTCTTTTTCTTTCCAATGCTCCTTAAAATCCTTACTAGTACCAAACGGTATACCCAATATCAACCAAAGTTGGTAGAAGAACCGCTTGACCCAAGCTTCATTCGGGATGTACTCAGATTGGGGTCCAAAGGTCACGTAACCGGAAGTAGCCGCATTTTGTAAAATCTGAAAAATGCCTACTTGTCCTTACAGAAAACAAGTATAGATTCCAAATTTGTTCACAAGAATCTAGACCCATCTTCATATAGGATGTAAACAGATAACGAACCGAGTTCATTAACATTCAAATGGCGGCCATATTATTAATATGCAAAAATGCTAGATCTCAAAAACGAAGAAGACTTGGAGGTGATTTGGTATGTGCAAAAAAGTTGCGGATAGAGTTGAGACGAACATATGACAGCATATTGGCTCCAAGGGTCATCTGTAAGATATGAAAGAGCTAATTAATATGCAGAAAAAACACTGTAACTCATCAACCAAATTTGGTATAAATGTCAATTTGGTCACAGAATAAAGCTCTATATATGTGCTCACAACATGGGGTCAAAGGTCAAATGGGGTATCTATGGGTCAAATCTGAAGGGAAGTTTAATTGATAATCTATTATGGCCATCGTGATGCCATCGATGAATTATGAAAAGAGTCCAGTGACCCCGCTCTGTGACCCACGTTTAGGGGTAAAGGTCAAAATATGCCAAATCTCAATATTGCCCATTATTGCAAAAAATACATATACCAACTTTGTAAGGCGTAATTTGTGAAAAAGATCAAAAGTCTACAGGACCCTGTTATGTGACCAATGGATAAGGGTCAAAGGTTCAAATTACCAAATGTGCAAAATTTTTTTTCCCACGACGAAGGGGTCCAGGCTCTTTTGAGCACAAAAATTGTCTCTCTTCTTTCTTTGTTTGTACCTTGCTTCAAAATGCTGCTAGTGCCAAACGGATGGGCCGATATTGCCAAAAGTGGTAAGAAGAACCACTGACCCAAGGTACATCAGGGGTGTAAGATTTGACAGGGACTTCGGTGGGTCGGTCAACAGGGTCAAAAACTCAAAATTTTGAGGCCTGTAAGTCTTCTACAGATTAGGTGCGCTACGTACGAAAATTCCCCATGAGCATCGTATTTGGGTCAGTGTATACAGCTTTTACACATAATTAATATCGGAACTCATTAAACATTCAAAATGGCGGCACGGGGCATTATCTAATTAATAGGCAAAGTGCTATATTCAAAATCGATACAACCTGGATAGTTGATGTCTGCACAAAAGGTGCGGTAATGTCGAGACGAATATGTGACAAGAATATTGGCCCATAGGGGTCACGTGCAAAATATGCAATGAGCTAATTAATATGAAAAACGCTATAACTCATAAAACAAAGTAAGATATCTATGTCAAATTGTCACAGAACCACGGAAAAGGCTCTATACTTCGCACATTGGGCACATTTTGGGATCAAAAGGTCAAAATGGGGTTCGAGGGGGTCAAATATAAAAAGAAGCTTAATTGACGTAAATAGCTAGTCATTTTGTAGGCATCAATGAAAAGTGAAAGAGAGTCCACAGTGATACCTCGATTTGTGAGCCTGCGTTAAGGGGTCAAAGGTCAAAAATACACACAATATCAAAGTTGCCGTATATTGCTGGATAACTATGTCATGTTGTAGGGCTCAAGCTTCCCACTCAACGATAGATGCAAATAAGTCTACATGGTAATTGGGTGCCCATCGGGGAAAACTTGATTATTGATGATACCACTTTCATTGCAAGTTGTCTAATTCAAATCAACTGACAGGTAACCTGGAGTCGCCTAGTTTTTATATGATGTTACTTAGATTAAATTATATATTTATATGCTCATTTATAAGTTTATAACTCATCAAAGTGAAATAATCATTCAACTCATTGCTTAATTCTTGGAGGCCTGTAACAATAGCTTGGGGTCAAAGGTCACCTGGACAGTGCAAGTAGTAACCGATATATACTCGTGCTTTCTAAAGCAACAATCGTGACTAGTTTAATATTGTCTTTTCAATTTTAACCATAAAATTCTGGGGAGTGACGTTGCAGGTGAGCCTTGTTGACCTCCGATATCTGGTGCATCGCAATAATTCTTATTTGGCTGCCGACTTTTTCGGACCACCTTGTATTGATGTATCTTAAAATTGAGGGTTGTGTTCGGTATAAACTGCATTGCATCCAATCCGTTGTCAGTTCCCTCCGAGTACGAATCTGTATCGTAATGCGTATTTACCCACCTCCATTACGCTTATCGTCTAGTGCAACAAAACATGTTTAATACACACAATGGTGTGGGGGAGCCATGTTCTTCGATCGACAAGCTGGCAGATGTCACAAGAATAAAGAACGGGCAAGAAGAAAAAGACATGAGGGTAACCATAATTATAGGATGAACCACAGATACAATTGAACACAGTGTTAAATTACAAAACGAAGACAGCAGCGATTATTATCCTCGAACACATAACTAATTAATATCGGCAAAACTCGTGCTGTCTTTTGTATAGAGAAAACGGTCTATCATCACTTCGTCTAATTCCATTTCGCCTAATAACCACTTGGTCTAAAACCTTTCGTCTAAAATCAGATAGTCTAATTGCCACTTGGGCTACAAAAAAAAAAAAAAAAAAAAATAACCACTTAGTCTATTGTCACTTGATCTAATAACCAGATGGTCTAATTGCCATTTTGTCCCCCCCCCCCCCTAAAACCATTCGTCTAATATCCAATAGGTCTAATTTCCACTCCGTCTATAATCACTTTGGTCACCCCATTTAGTCTACTAACCAGTTGGTATAATAAACCATTTTTAGTCTAAACCCATTTTGTCTAAACCCATTCGTCTAATGATCAGTTGGTCTACATTAAACCATGTAGTCTGAGCCCATTTTGTCTAAACCCATGTCGCTAAACCATTTTGTCTAATGACCATTTAGTCTAACCCTATTTGCTAACCCATTTCGTCTAATGATTAGTTGATCTAATAACCATTTATTCTAACCGCCAAAGGAGAAGGAAATCTCCCAGCTAGCCAAATGACGTTGTGACAACGTTAAAACGTTTAAAATTGGTCACTTTGACGTTATTTTAACACGTTAAAAACACGTGAATGTGTAGGACACTTTTTCACGTTTGTCAAACGTTTTTATAAAGACGTTTATTAAAACGATTTGAGAACGTTAGCAAAACGTGCTAAATACGTAAGAACGATTTAAAAACTTTCTAAAACTTAGGGAACGTGCAAACATTTATTAATTGCCTAATTAAACGCTCATAATTAGAGAAAAAAAGGTATCGTCTTATACCTGATCTGTATCCTTGCAAGAAATCTACTCAAGCATATTACACAAGTTGTTTTGACAGACACATATTACTTACTTACCTGTACTGGGAATTGAACCTGGTACCCTTCGCGTGGAAGACCAAATATCGTAACCACTACACCCTAGACGACTCCAATTTAAAGGTGCGTGTTCCGTCGTCTTTGGGACCCCCTGATTCACCCGAATTAGTATCGATTTTGATATCAGATGAAAGGCCGTATTTTTTCTCATTGTCGTCCCTGATTTGAGCCCTCGCATCCATTTCATTCCCACGATATAAAAAAACCCCACCGTTTTAGTGTTAACCACTTTATGAGCACAGTATTGAATAGGGCTTTGCAACATGCAATTATTGCGTCTACCATCACACCGCAAGTTTGGTTTTCCCACGGTACTTGATGGGGTGTATGTGCAAGTGCCAGGCTCTCATATTAGTAGAGAACACAATGCACATATCGGACAACCACCTTTTAGGGTAATTTATATTTATATAGGCCGAGTGTTCAGAAGAGTTGTATCTTTTTTTCAAAGTGGTGATATATCAGTGACCCCTTTTCATTACCACTGAAATTTAGACACCATCTGTGCTGACAGATAAATGCACGTTGGTAATAATGCCAAAATAAAGTCAAAATATAATACAAAATAATAATACTAATAAAATAACAATAATAAGTACTCTTTTCCTTCCTCCGCCCGCTACACACGCAAGTCCTAATGCGCGATCTTCACCAGCATGCCCAAAAGCGGCCTGTGATGGGCGGAGTGCGTTGACCAAGCGTATACGCGGAGGACTCGCGCACATGAGGAAACAGCCCGCGAAACGAAATAAGGTCAGCGGAAGAATAAGCCAGTGCGCAGGCTCCCGTTAGTTTAGAATATGATTTATTCCGGTTACTTAGAATAAATCGGGGTAATTCTTCCGCTTCTTTACCACAGATTCAAAAAACTAAACTCTGGGAAATACTATACATCTAGAATGTCAAACTTAACTTCTACCGCTGCAAATCCCATTTCTTATTGGGCATGTTTATTAATATAAGAACGTTATGGGCACGTTGTGCGAACGTGTCTGCATATTACGTCGTAGAACGTCTACCAACCTTATTCCAAGACCACATCTCCAGGTAACATATCACAGTTTCATAACGTTGTTAAAAAACGTTTTTTAGCACTAAATTATTACGTGGGACGCTTGGTTGAACTTCAAAACGTTGTCAAAACGTGTTCTCAACGTTTTTGACTGTTTTGACCACTTTGTAACGTTTGCAAACGTCGAGAAAAAGTTATGTGTTACCTGGGATTGGCCGCAATGCGGAAGCTATCATCAATCTATCTGCACTGCAGACGGTACCCAACTCAAAGAGGTCAGGGCCTCATGTACCTAGGGTCCTATGTTCCCCACAGCAAGACTTCCTCTCACGCAAAGGACGCTGAAAGAATGCAATAAACTGCACCAACTATGGCAATCTGGTATTCCAATTCATCCAAGCTGAAGTTTTTTTTAAAGTCGTGTGTAGATTGTATTCCTGTATGGAGAACAAAACACACCCTGGCCTGAGCACATGTCCAAAGCAGTGTCCATCCCCAAAGCTTAGTTTCTAAATCCGAGATGGGTGACATTATTCCTTATAGAAATTGAGGGCACATGTGGTCCACTGGATATGACTGCCGACTCATGATCCAAAGTTTGTGGGTTCGATCCCCGCTGTGGCCAATGTGTGTGCACTTGGCAGGCACGTTACCTCACTTGCTTCGTCGACCCAAGCCATATTCGGGTAGCTGTTATGGGGAATAGTCCAATCTAAGTGCTGGTAGGATTGTGCGCTTGGCCATCTGCTCGGCCTATATGAAGCGAATGATTGTGACGATTTACTGACGGCAGCGTAATAAATAATAGGCCACAGCGCTGTGATCTAGAGGAATGGCGCTTTATAAAAGCCAATATATTATTATTTATTATAATTATGCCCTGCACACAGCAGAGTGGAATATCGTCCTTAGGGTAAGTGGTCCGTGTCCAACATGGACTGCAAATACTTAGGAATTAGTATCCATTCATAGCTATAAGTCTGAGGAACTTTTGTCCAGGTTCAAGGTAGTACGATCCTTAGGAGTCCCAAGTCCGACGAGGACGGGCTATTAGTCCGTAGGAACTATTGTCCATGTGTAGGTAAACTACTGTTCTTAGGAATTTGTGTCAAGTCCGAGGATGTTAAATTCTAACAAGATTTCACTCTTATTACTAGTCAGTGACAGTCTGATTAGATTCAGTAAATAAATAAAGAAATAAATGACAAATAAAATAAAACCAACTCAAAATTGCATGTTTCAGCTACAAAGGAAGTAGGAAACGAGTTTTCTCCAAACCTAATAATTAGTATAAATCAACTCGTTAAACTTGGCTCGCAAACAACACTACTTCTTTTTTATATTTTAGAATGGGAGGACCTTATATGCCTTATATCAGCAGAATCGATTACGAATCGAAACTCAATTCAATGCACCAGGATCAAGTAAATGATAAACCGAGAAGTAATTGGTAATATTATATATAAGCTCGGAGAACGGGCGAGCCCAGAACTAAATAAAGACGAAACTCGTTCTCGAACCTGGAGCCTCCCGCATTCTAGGCGTGAGAAATACCACTGGGCACAGAAGCCTGTGTTAATGTGGTATCCACATTAACACAGTCTTCTGTGCCCAGTGGTATTTCTCACGCCTAGAATGCGGGAGGCTCCGGGGTCGAGCCCGTGTATTTTTCGCCTTTATTTAGTTTTCATGCTCGCAGTTTTCGATCCGAGCTATATATAATATTTATCAAAATATACTTCACTTCAAAAAAGTGCCACAGATTTTTAATTTGATCAGTTCAAAATAGTTTTTTAATTGTATCTGTTTGCTACACTCCATAAAACAAGTATTTGAAAAAACTGTTCCGAGGTCGCGATGTGAATTTTAAAGAATTGAAGGACAAAATGAAAGAGACATTAAGTCCGGGCATTAAGTATAGCACTTTGTTTTTCTAGTTGGGAGTTGTACTTTTCTTGGTAAAACATGTAAAAGCAAATATAAAGATAAATCTCAGATTAATGGAGATGTTTTGATGTGTCTGCCATTGTAAAAGGTGACGATTGCAATTGCCAATAATATGGCAAGAAAACATTTTTATTTCCAGAGTGTTTTTAATTAACAAACAATTTTGGTATGAAAATTCATTTTGATACAAGAAATAGATATAATCATGAATTTGGTGATTTTATGGTTATTAAAGGGATACAATGTATTTAGAGATTAGTTTGGTGAGAATATGACAAGAATAATGCACAACAAAATGTTTTTTTGGCGAAAAACCTGAAATGGTTGACTAAAAATATTGGATTTCAATACGCAATTAGGTTTCTCAATTTTGATCGCTCGGTTTTGTAACAAACTGGCTTTTCGATAATACAGGGTGTTTACAAACTGATTTTTCGACCTATAAATAACTTTGAACCTAATCGTTTTTGTGAAAGCCAAGTTAAGAAAAAAATTTTCAATCGATAACCCTGTTTTTTTTTCAAAAAAAAAAAGATTCATGAAATTCGATTTTACAGTTTGGCCCATCACTGCCTTTCTTCAAAAACATCCTTTTGAATCGACCAACCTGTTTTTTTCCCGATTGGCAGGGTTTTTGAAAACCTACCTAGCTTTCCAAATCAGCAAGCTGGATTTGCAAATTTAA